>MJUT01014075.1:118422-137083 GCA_002080005.1 Gigantidas platifrons | reverse complement strand
AAGTGATAAAACAAGTTTGATCAAGAGATAATCAAAGGTGCTCGGGTGATAAAACAAATGTGATCAGGTAATGAAACAAATCTGATCAGGTTATAAAACATGTTTGACCAAGAGGTAATGGAAGGTGCTTGGGTAATAAAACAAATGTGATTAAGTGATAAAACCAGTTTGATCAAGTGGTAATGAAAGGTGCTAGGGTGATAAAACAAACGTGATCAGGTAATAAAACAGGTTTGATAAAGAGGTAGTGAAAAGTGCTCGGGTGATAACACAAATGTGCTCAGATAATAAAACAAATGTGATCAAGTGATAAAACAAGTTTGATCAAGAGGTAATGGGAGGTGCTTGGGTAATAAAACAAATGTGATTAGGTGACAAAACCAATTTGATCAAGTGGTAATGAAAGGTGCTCGGGTAACAAAACAAATGTGATGAAGTAATAAAACAGGATTGATCATGTGGTAATGGAAGGTACTCGGGTGATAACACAAATGTTATCAGGAAATAAAACAAGTTTGATCAAGTGGTAATGGACAGTGCATTGGTAATAAAATAAATGTCATCAGGTGATAAAACAAATGTCATCAGGTAATAAAACAAACTTGTGAAGAGGTAATGGAAGCTGCTTGGGTAATAAAACAAATGTGATCAAGTGATAAAACAAATTTGATCAAGAGGTAATGGAATGTGCTTTGGTAATAAAACAAATGTGATTAGGTGATAAAACCAATTAGATCAAGAGGTAACGAAAGGTGCTGGGGTGATAAAACAAATGTGATCAGGTAAAAAAAAACAGGTTTCATCAAGAGGTAACGAACAGTGCTCCAGTGATAGAACAAATATGATAAGGTAGTAAAACAAAAGTAATCAGTGATAAAACAAGTTTGATCAAGAGGTGATGGAAGGTGCTTGGGTAATAAAACAACTATTGTTAGGTGATAAAACCAGTTTGATCAAGTGGTAATGAAAGGTGCTCGGTGATAAAAAAAAATGTGATCAGGTAATAAAACAAATGTGATCAGGTAATAAAACAAATTAGATCAAGTGGTATATGAAAGTGCACGGGTGATAAAATAAATGTGATCAGGTAATAAAACAAGTTTGACAAGAGGTAATGGAAGGTGCTCGGTGATAAAACAAATGTAATCAGGTGACAAAACAAGCTTGATCAAGTGGTTATGGAAAGTGCTTTGGAAATAAAACAAATGTGATCAGGTGATAAAACAAGTTTGATCAAGTGATAATGGAAGGTGCGCGGGTGGTAAAACAAGTGTGATCATGTGACAAAACTAATGTGATCAAGAGGTAATGAAAGGTGCTCGGGTAATAAAACAAATATGATCAGGTAATAAAACAAGTTTGATCAAGTGGTAATGGAAGGTGCGCGGGTAATAAAACAAATATGATCAAGTAATAAAACAAGTTTGATCAAGTGGAAATGGAAGGTGCTCCGGTAATAAAACAGAGGTGATCAGGTTATAAAACATATGTGATCAGGTAATAAGACAAGTTTGATCAAGAGGTAATACAAGGTGCTCGGGTGATAAAACAAATGTGATCAGGTGATAAAACAAATGTGATCAGATTATGATACAAGTTTGATCAAGAGGTAATGGAAGGTGCTCGGATAATAAAAGAAATGTGATCAAGTGATAAATTAAGCTTGATCAAGAGGTGATGAAAGGTACTCGGGTGATATAAAAAATGTGATCAAGAGGTAATGAAAGGGGCTCGGGTGATAAAAATATGTAATCAAGTAATAAAATAAATGTGATCAGGGTTATAAATCAAGTTTGTACAAGAGGTTATTGAATGTGCTTGGGTAATAAAACAAATCTGATCAGGTAATAAAACAGGTTTGTTTAAGGGGTAATGGAAGGTGCTCGGGTGATAACACAAATGTGATCAGGTAATACAATAAATGTGATCAGGTTATAAAGCAAGTTTGCTCAAGAGGTTATTGAAGGTGCTTGGGTAATAAAACAAATCTGATTGATAAACCAGTTTGATCAAGTGGTAATGAAAGGTGCTCGGGTGATAAAACAAATGTGATCAGGTAATAAAATAAGTTTGATCAAGAGGTAATGAAATGTGCTCGATGATAAAACAAATGTGTTCAAGTAATAAAACAACTTTGACCAAGAAGTAATGAAAGGTGCTCGGTGATAGAACAAATGTGATAAGGTAATAAAACAAACTTGATCAAGAGGTAATGAAAGGTGCTCGGTGATAGAACAAATGTGATCAGGTAATAAAACAAGTTTGATCAAGGGGTAATGAAAGGTGCTCGGTGATAGAACAAATGTGATCAGGTAATAAAAACAATTTGATCAAGAATTAATGAAAGGGGCTCGGTGATAGAACAAATGTTATCAGGTAATAAAACAAACTTGATCAAGAGGTAATGAAAGGTGCTCGGTGATAGAACAAATGTGATCAGATAATAAAACAAGTTTGATCAAGAGGTAATGAAAGGTGCTCGGTGATTGAACAAATGTGATCATGCGATAAAACAAGTGTGATCAGGTGAAAAAACAAGTTTGATCAAGAGGTAATGAATGGTGCTCCGGTGATAAAACAAATGTGATCATGCGATAAAAGAAATTTGATCAAACAAGTGGTAATGGAAAGTGCTCGGGTGATAAAACAAATGTGATCAGGTAATAAAACAAGTTTGATCAAGAGGTAATGAAAAGTGCTCGGTTAATAAAACAAATGTGATCATGCGATAAAACAAATGTGATCAGGTGGTATAACAAATGGGATTAGGTGATAAAACGTGTGTGATCATGTGATAAAAAACAAATGTGATCAGATGACAAAACAAATGTGATCAGGTCATAAAACAAGTTTGATCAGGTGGTAAAGGAAGGTGCTCGAGTAATAATACAAATGTGATCAGGGAATAAAACAAGTTTGATCAAGTGGTAATGGAAGGTGCTCGGGTAATAAAACAAATGTGATCAGGGAATAAAACAAGTTTGATCAAGTGTAATGGAAGGTGCTCGGTTAATAAATCAAATGTGATCAAGTGATAAAATAAGCTTGATCAAGTGGTAATGGAAGGTGCTCGAGTGATAAAAGAAATGTGATCAGGTTATAAAACAAGTTTGATCAAGTGGTAATGGAAGGTGCTGGGCTGATAAAACAAATGTGATCAGGTAATAAAACAAGTTTGATCAAGAGGTCATGGAAGGTGCTCGGGTGATAAAACAAATGTGATCAGGTCATAAAACAAGTTTGATCAAGTGGTAATGGAAGGTGCTCGGGTGATAAAACAAATGTGATCAGGTAATAAAACAAGTTTGATCAAGAGACAATAGAAGGTGCTCGGTGATAGAACAAATGTGATCAGGTAATTAAACAAATGTGATCATGCGATAAAACAAATGTGATCAGGTTATAAAACAAGTTTGATCAAGTGGTAATGAAAGGTACTCGGGTGATAAAAGAAATGTGATCAGGTTATAAAACAAGTTTGATCAAGTGGTAATGGAAGGTGCTCGGCTAATAAAACAAATGTGATCATGTAATAAAACAAGTTTGATCAAGAGACAATAGAAGGTGCTCGGTGATAGAACAAATGTGATCAGGTGATAAAACAAATGTGATCAGGTGATTAAACAAATGTGATCATGCGATAAAACAAATGTGATCAGGTTATAAAACAAGTTTGATCAAGTGGTAATGAAAGGTACTCGGGTGATAAAACAAATGTGATCAGGTGATAAAACAAATGTGATCAGGTGATAAAACAAGCTTGATCAAGTGGTAATGGAAGATGCTCGAGTGATAAAAGAAATGTGATCAGGTTATAAAACAAGTTTGATCAAGTGGTAATGGAAGGTGCTCGGCTAATAAAACAAATGTGATCAGGGAATAAAACAAGTTTGATCAAGTGGTAATGGAAGGTGCTCGGTTAATAAATCAAATGTGATCAAGTGATAAAATAAGCTTGATCAAGTGGTAATGGAAGGTGCTCGAGTGATAAAAGAAATGTGATCAGGTTATAAAACAAGTTTGATCAAGTGGTAATGGAAGGTGCTGGGCTGATAAAACGAATGTGATCAGGTAATAAAACAAGTTTTATCAAGAGGTAATGGAAGGTGCTCGGGTGATAAAACAAATGTGATCAGGTCATAAAACAAGTTTGATCAAGTGGTAATGGAAGGTGCTCGGGTAATAAAACAAATGAGATCAGGTAATAAAACAAGTTTTATCAAGAGATAATGAAAGGTGCACGGGTGATAAAACAAATTGATCAGGTAATAATACCAGTTTGATCAAGTGGTAATGAAAGGTGCTCGGTGATGGAACAAATGTGATCAGGTGATTAAACAAATGTGATCAGGTTATAAAACAAGTTTGATCAAGTGGTAATGAAAGGTGCTCGGGTGATAAAACAAATGTGATCAGGTAAAAAAACAAGTTTGATCAAGAGGCAATGGAAGGTGCGCGGGGATAGAATAAATGTGATCAGGTGATTAAACAAATGTGATCATGCGATGAAACAAATGTGATCAGGTTATAAAACAAGTTTGATCAAGTGGTAATGAAAGGTACTCGGGTGATAAAACAAATGTGATCAGGTGATAAAACAAGTTTGATCAAGTGATAATGAAAGGTGCTCGGGTGATAAAACAAATGTGATCAGGTAATAAAACAAGTTTGATCAAGAGGCAATGTAAGGTGCTCGGTGATAGAACAAATGTGATCAGGTGATTAAACAAATGTTATCATGCGATAAAACAAATGTGATCAGGTTATAAAACAAGTTTGATCAAGTGGTAATGAAAGGTGCTCGTGTGATAAAACAAATGTGATCAGGTGATAAAACAAGTTTGATCAAGTGGTAACGAAAGGTGCTCGGGTGATAAAACAAATGTGATCAGGTAATAAAACAAGTTTGATCAAGTGGTAATGAAAGGTGATCGGTGATAGAATAAATGTGATCAGGTGATAAAACAAATGTGATCAGGTGATAAAACAAGTTTGATCAAGTGGTAATGAAAGGTGCTCGTGCGATAAGACAAATGTGATCAGGTGATTAAAACAAATGTGATCAGGTTATAAAACAAGTTTGATCAAGTGGTAATGAAAAGTGCTCGGTTTATAAAACAAATGTGATCATGCGATAAAACAAATGTGATCAGGTGATAAAACAAATGTGATCAGGTGGTAATGGAAGGTGCTGGAGTAATAAAACAAATGTGATCAGGGAATAAAACAAGTTTGATCAAGAGGTAATGGAAGGTGCTTGGTTAATAAATCAAATGTGATCAAGTGATAAAATAAGCTGTATCAAGTGGTAATGGAAGGTGCTCGAGTGATAAAACAAATGTGATCAGGTTATAAAACGAGTTTGATCAAGTGGTAATGGAAGGTGTTGGGCTGATAAAACAAATGTGATCAGGTAATAAAACAAGTTTGATCAAGAGGTAATGGAAGGTGCTCGGGTGATAAAACAAATGTGATCAGGTCATAAAACAAGTTTGATCAAGAGGCAATGTAAGGTGCTCGGTGATAGAACAAATGTGATCAGGTGATTAAACAAATGTTATCATGCGATAAAACAAATGTGATCAGGTTATAAAACAAGTTTGATCAAGTGGTAATGGAAGGTTCTCGGGTAATAAAACAAATGAGATCAGGTAATAAAACAAGTTTGATCAAGAGATAATGAAAGGTGCACGGGTGATAAAACAAATGTGATCAGGTAATAATACCAGTTTGATCAAGAGGCAATGAAAGGTGCTCGGTGATAGAACAAATGTGATCAGGTGATTAAACAAATGTGATCAGGTTATAAAACAAGTTTGATCAAGTGGTAATGAAAGGTGCTCGGGTGATAAAACAAATGTGATCAGGTAATACAACAAGTTTGATCAAGAGGCAATGGAAGGTGCTCGGTGATAGAATAAATGTGATCAGGTGATTAAACAAATGTGATCATGCGATGAAACAAATGTGATCAGGTTATAAAACAAGTTTGATCAAGTTGTAATGAAAGGTACTCGGGTGATAAAACAAATGTGATCAGGTGATAAAACAAATGTGATCAGGTGATAAAACAAATGTGATCAGGTAATAAAACAAGTTTGATCAAGTGGTAATGAAAGGTGCTCGGGTGATAAAACAAATGTGATCAGGTAATAAAACAAGTTTGATCAAGAGACAATGTAAGGTGCTCGGTGATAGAACAAATGTGATCAGGTGATTAAACAAATGTTATCATGCGATAAAATAAATGTGATCAGGTGATAAAACAAGTTTGATCAAGTGGTAATGAAAGGTGCTCGATTGATAAAACAAATGTGATCAGGTAATAAAACAAGTTTGATCAAGTGGTAATGAAAGGTGATCGGTGATAGAACAAATGTGATCAGGTGATTAAACAAATGTGATCAGGTAATAAAACAAGTTTGATCAAGAGGCAATGGAAGGTGCTCGGTGATAGAATAAATGTGATCAGGTGATTAAACAAATGTGATCATGCGATGAAACAAATGTGATCAGGTTATAAAACAAGTTTGATCAAGTGGTAATGAAAGGTACTCGGGTGATAAAACAAATGTGATCAGGTGATAAAACAAATGTGATCAGGTGATAAAACAAATGTGATCAGGTAATACAACAAGTTTGATCAAGTGGTAATGAAAGGTGCTCGGGTGATAAAACAAATGTGATCAGGTAATAAAACAAGTTTGATCAAGAGGCAATGTAAGGTGCTCGGTGATAGAACAAATGTGATCAGGTGATTAAACAAATGTTATCATGCGATAAAACAAATGTGATCAGGAGATAAAACAAGTTTGATCAAGTGGTAATGAAAGGTGCTCGATTGATAAAACAAATGTGATCAGGTAATAAAACAAGTTTGATCAAGTGGTAATGAAAGGTGATCGGTGATAGAACAAATGTGATCAGGTGATAAAACAAATGTTATCAGTTGATAAAACAAATGTGATCAGGTGATAAAACAAGTTTGATCAAGTGGTAATGAAAGGTGCTCGTGTGATAAAACAAATGTGATCAGGTGATAAAACAACTTTGATCAAGTGGTAATGAAAGGTGCTCGGGTGATAAAACAAATGTGATCAGGTAATAAAACAAGTTTGATCAAGTGGTAATGAAAGGTGATCGGTGATAGAATAAATGTGATCAGGTGATAAAACAAATGTGATCAGGTGATAACACAAGTTTGATCAAGTGGTAATGAAAGGTGCTCGGTTAATAAATCAATTGTGTTCGAGTGATAAAACAAATGTGATCAGGTTATAAAACAAGTTTGATCAAGTGGTAACGGAAGGTGCTCGGGTGATAAAACAAATGTGATCAGGTAATAAAACAAGTTTGATCAAGTGGTAATGGAAGGTGCTCGGGTGATAAAACAAATGTGATCAGGTCATAAAACAAGTTTGATCAAGTGGTAACGGAAGGTGCTCGGGTGATAAAACAATTTAGATCAGGTTATAAAACAAGTTTGATCAAAAGGTAATGGAAGGTGCTCGGTTAATAAATTAAATGTGATCAAGTGATAAAACAAGTTTGATCAATGAGTAATGGAAGGTGCTCGGGTTATAAAACAAGTTTGATCAAGTGATAAAACAAATGTGATCAGATGATAAAACAAATGTGATCAGGTGATAAAACAAGTTTGATCAAGATGTAATGGGAGGTGCTCGGGTGATAAAACAAATGTGATCATGCGATAAAACAAGTTTGATCAAGTGGTAATGGAATGTGCTCAGGTGATAAAACAAATGTGATCAGGTCATAAAACAAGTTTGATCAAGTGGTAATGGAAGGTGCTCGGGTAATAAAACAAATGAGATCAGGTAATAAAACAAGTTTGATCAAGAGGTAATGAAAGGTGCTCGGGAGATAAAACAAATGTGATCAGGTGATCAAACAAGTTTGATCAAGAGGTAATGAAAGGCTCTCCTGTGATAAAACAAATGTGATCATGAGATAAAGCAAATGTGATCAGCTGATAAATATAGATAATTACATGGCATTTTTCATATCATACCCTTTTTCAGCCCTAGGTCATGATATATGACAACGAGGGCTGATAAAGGGTGTGATATGAAAAATGACATGTTATGATCTGTAGATATCACATACTTCCAACAGAGGAAATAACTGATTTGTATCAAAATGTTTAATCATTTTTGGCTATAATTAAATACATACATTTGTAGTTCTAGAACAAGAAATTTATTATTTTAATAACAAATGCAATAAATGCACTTTCAATATCATAGGAGAGAAAATTGACAGTTAATAATTTTCTGTGCAAAGATTCAATAAAACAGCTTAGTACGGCATGTTTGTAAACACAATTTTCTAGAAATGCATGAAGTGAACTTACGAACATTGACGGAAAGGCATGCAAAAACATTCCGGAATTAATCAACTTGCTTTATCATTCCGCTTGGGCCATTCTTGTGAGACTGGGTGAAATAAACATGATTTCTCTTATTATTCTAAACAAAACAAAAGTTTTATCACAGGGTAAAATTTTAGGTATATTATATATGTACAAGTATATGATAAAACAAGTTTGATCAAGTGGAAATGTAATGTTCTGGATGATAATACAATTTAAACGAACAGAAAGTAAAAAAATCAGATTAAGTATAAAAACAAGTGCATGATTTCTTGATTTGTGTTTATCTTCAATTCATCAATATTTCAGCTAAATTCTGCTGAGATTTAATGTTACAAGCAATCTATGAAGGGTGGGCCGGATTTTGTCTATAATGATGCGCAAGATAAATCATGATTGGTTCCGCTTCTAAAAAGCAATAAAAATAACGAAGTTTGTGGCTTTATTATTTGTAATAAATTAATTAATATATTCTGAAATACAATTTGAAATAAAAACACGGGACCGGACTTTAAACAAAAATAATAATCCAGGATTAATTTTTTATTAAAAAAAATCCAGGACCCCTGTGTCCATGATTTTTTTTTTTTTTTTTTTAAAGTTAAATAATATGAAATATTGACATCCACACTTGCCTTTTGGACAGTACATTTCTGTGTCCACACTTGTATTTATGAAAAATAAAAGAAAAACACTGATAGATATTCCAAGGATTTGTATAGTAGTTCTACTATGCAAATCCTTGGATAGACTTATTGTCTTAGGCCTGTTATGGTTTGAGATAAAAAAAAACGTTTTAAAAAAATACAGGATTCATGAATTATTTTTATTTTTTCATTTGATATATTTGGATTTCGAGTGACTGTACATTGACATTCAAAGCTTTCTTCAATATAAAAAAAAAGAAAAAGAAAGAGTGATAGATAGTCTTAGGACTATTATGGTTTCAGATAGAAAAAAAATAGTTTAGATGATTCATGAATATTCTTTTTAAAAATCCATCGTGTTCGTTTAGTTATAATTACGTCCCCTATTATCGACTCTCCTATCAACCACGTGATCATCATTTCCAAAAATAGCTTTTTTCGTCACAACAAAAACAGTGATCATTCTCAGCAAGATACACGTATTTATTTCGATTGTGACATAACACGACAGTGTGTTTATCGTCAAGATACATGTAGACCAAATGTAAGTTATATTTCAAATTGAAAACAAGATGTAGAACTCAATGTTGTTTTCATAAGGATGAAATATTGATAAATATTGTTCAGTTGACCCAATGACCCATTTTTTGGGGTTTGTTGTGCAGCTGATTTCGGCCATTGACATGTTGAAAAACAACATAACTCGTCAGTTTCAATCTCTAATCGTTGTACGTGTATGCGTTATGTATATACATAGTAATGTAGTGTTATACCCGAAAACTAAAAAAAAAAAACAAAAAAAAACTGTCTGTACGTATATGAAACCCATCTCTTTGACTTGCAAGTGTTTGGTTTTATTTATTATATTATTTATACATGTATTATTACCATAATTTTACAAATGATTAGATCTATGCATGATCATTCTCTGTGTCACCCTTCCAAAAGTCAGCTTAAGCAATCAGAAAATGACAACTACTATCTGTGTCGTATGAAAGAAAGACTGATATGATGCAACTCGCATGTAATTACTCAACTATGACGTAGAAATAAATGTCTCGTTTGAGTAATTTTTACATAGTAGGGATCTATTCCTGTCTCTACAGAGATTTATCATTTGATTTCCGACCATTGTTTTTTACCGGAGGTGTTACTTACATTTTTTATATTTAATTGCATCATTAAAAATGATAGTCCGTGATTCCTCTGCCGTTCGACGACTATTTACATCTTGCTGTTGTCGTTGAACGTCAGAGCGCTTGCCATAAGCAAAACAGCAGATTTTCCTCTGCATCTCAACTGTAGCACATTTCCACGTTTTGTGGCTAGCAGATTTTATTTTCTATCCAAAACCCTAATATATATCGCTTCACCAATCATTTTTCTATTCATAAATAACCATCTTACCCTCAGAGAGTGGTGTTACACTCGATTACAGCACGTTTTTTCCTTACACCCGATGATTTGGTCATTTCACTGCCATTTTTTTGACGTGATCTCGCGATACTAACTGAAAGATGGGAGATACTAAATGCAGTGTGCCAAATTTGCATACGTAAACAAACATACAAGACGATATAAAGCGTATTCTGGCAGGACAAACACTTCCATCTACAGCTCAAATCAGAGCAGAAGGAAATAATACAAAATATGTTGGATAGAAAAGATTCATTTGGCAGTGTAATTATCCGCTGGCTTCGGAAAGAGCATGTCTTACGTTTCCCCCTATTTTGGACATGGTCAGATCATATATGCAAATCATCTCCCATGATACATTGCGGTAATCGTAGTTCTCTCGAAGTCACGTGACAAATATTTCAAAATGTCTGTGTTTAAAATGACGAAATCATATGGTCTGGGGAAATTGTGCTGTAATGGAGTGTAACACCAATTTCTGAGGGTAAGATGGTTATGAATGAATAGAAAAATGATTGGTGAAGCGATTTATATAAGGGTTTTGGATAGAAAATAAAATCTGATAGTCACAAAACGTGGAAATGTGCCACAGGTGAAATGCGGAGGAAAATCCGCTGTAATGCTTATGGCAAGTGCTCTGACGTTCAACAACAACAGCAAGATGTAAATAGTCGTCGAACGGCAGAGGAATCTCGGACTATAAAAATGACAACCAATATGTAAAATGAAAACGAAAACATGAGCAATATGTAAAACATATAGGGTCTAACACCAGAAGATCATAGAATCTGTGATATACGAGGGTGACTCATATTTAATGATCTTGTTTCTTTCGTGGTTTTTGACTCTTTCTCAGCCCTTTCTACCATGTTAATGTATGTTTGAGTAAATAATAGAGTGGTCTCCCTTGTTAGTAACTAACGTAAATAAAAGAATTACCTCCCCTTGACCACAATCAAATGCATTTTTACAGGTATTTATCACTGTTGTAGTAATGTAGTGACATTTAGGGATATGATCTATATATTTTATTATGAAATGCATTTAAAATACTGCCAAGAAACGGATGTACAATGTATATCGATAAATTGACAATTGACTTCAACAATGGAAAACAATTTTTCAGGAAAATGATTGTGTTGCTTGTCTTATCCAATATATATAGCTGCTTGGGTAAAATAGCAAAATCTGTTTCACCTAAATAAACAGACTACTTTATCCTAGGGGTGAGAAAACTTTGTTATATTGTTTTACAAATGTCATAAATAGAGAGAATTTAATTAAGAATGTAGACTAGAGGTACAATTAATAAAACAGTGTGTGAAACTAAATTTTGTGGTATCATAGACCAATCTCTATTTTACATAGACCTCCCTGTACATTATATATAAAATTTTGAAATTTGACATAGACCAGCTTGATTTTACATAGACATTGTCTACTGCTAATTTCGCACACTGATAAAGAGAGGTAAACAACATAGGATTGTGCATATCCTGTTAGTTAACAAAGATGGCAGCCTCATGAAAATGTTACTTTGCCATAGAGAATGTCAAGGACATGTTCATTCAAATATCAAGGCAGAAAACATATAACATAATTTACATGAACTACATGTATGTTTATATTTAATTATGTTTGCCATGAGGGAAACCTCTCCTCCCGAGGGCTCGGGTGGCTCAATGAGTTACAACTTACAAGTAGGTAGTTGGATTACCTAACAACTCATACAAGCCTATCACCAATAAGGCGTGCGTTTGCGCCCGACTTTGTAAATTACACTCGACTCGCAGCCACAAGTGATAAAGTTTACCAGTTGCTTGCCCATGGTCGGTGGTTCTCTCCGGATACTCCAGCTTCTTCCACCACTAAAAGTGGCATTAAAACACCAAAAATCAAAATCATCATCTCCTCCTGATGTGACAGAAGTGATATTCTGTACTTTGAAGGCAAGTAACCTATATTTTGGAGAATAGTACTAGAGGTAAAGTCATAAAATCAACTGTACTGTTTGGTCACAGCTTTGCATATTTGCTTTCAGATAATATTATAAATAGACAATGAGGTTTGGCATAGATGAGGAACCTGAGGTAGAACAAACAGATAAAAGTAAGTCAAAGAAATGTAGATGAAAATGTTTTTTTTTTTAAACTGTATGCCTTTGGGATTAACAAATGGAAGATGAAATGAATATTCAATCAATTTGATAAAAATCTAATTTTGTAAATTAGGCTTTTATGTTTTCTTAACATACAAATATGATACAATGTATCTGTACAACTCAATCAAATGATTTTGATTTGATTTTTGGTGTTTAATGCCACTTTCAAGAATATTTTAGCTATATCATGGCGACCAGTTTTAGTGGTGGAGGAAGCCGGAGTACCCAGAGAGAACCACCGACCATGGGCAAGCAACTGGACAACTTTATCACTTGCGGCTGCGAGTCGAGTGCACCCTTTTTTGTAATTTACAAAGCTGGGTGCGAACCCACGCCGTATTGGTGAATGGCTTGTATGAGTTGTAAGAACCAACGACCTAACTCATTGAGCCACCCAAGCCCCTCAACTCAATCAAGCCATTTGTCTAGGCCCACCACACAGAATAACTGAAATATTGCTAAAAGTGGTGTTAAACACCATATCTCTTCAAAACTCCAAAGTTTTGCTATTTGAAAATATCCTCTAAGTTTGTTTACAGTGTTCAAATATCTACAAATTAACAGAAAGTTATACTCAAATTCTAGAATTGGGAATATGAAATTTTTATGAGCAGATATCAAACATTCCGTAATCAAACAAGGCTCTATATGTTCTCATAAAAATTGCTATATTTTTTTTATTAATTTCGTCAAATTTCCTGACATTAGAGATGGCAATAGTTGTCAAGAGATACGTTGTAAATTAATTTTTATCACCTAATTTAAATACCTTTCTGTGAAGAATAAATTTTGAGCACTGGTGTTGAAAATTAAATTGAAACTGTTTGAGTAATTTTGAAGAACTTTGATGTAGACTTATTTTATGACGGAAATTGTTGATCCCTATTTCCATACATGCCTTATTGGGGGGAATATTGAAGAAAGCATTTTTGGGGAACCAATTCAATATTTTTCTTTTCTTGTGGTTTTTTTAAAACATCAAATGTATATTATATATTTGGAGCAGGATTTCACAAATTTCATTTTTCCGTTGGACGAAACTCTCTTCTCCTTCCCTCCCCCATAATTACATACATTGTAATGAAATTTTAAACAGAGATTTCAGATATTGTTTTGATGTATAGTTCACTATATAAAAAAAAGGTCTTTCACGAATTTTGTTAGTTAGTTAAAAGAGATCACGTAGAATAGGAAAGGTTTATTTCCCCCAACAAATTAAAAATTAGACACTTCATTAAAAGTTTGAGTATTTTTCACTACAGACTCAAGTATGTCGATCAGTATCATAATTCCTAAGGCAAAAACTTAACTTTTTCAGAAAACTTTTACATACTCTGGACCATAGCTATGGAATGAACTTTCGTTTATGATACAGCAAGCTTCTTCTCATAATACATTTAAAACAAAAGTTAAAAGTCTCATTTTAAATGATTATGCACCATAAGTTATCATTAAATATTAACTACATGTACATCTTTTAATTTGTGTATATTTCAGTGATTAGGATTAAAATTTTAATAATGGGACATTTTCTATTGACATTCAGAATTTCAATGGGCCATTCTTTAACTTTCTTTGTAAATATTTCTGATTTCAATGGGACATTTTCAGATGGAATGTAATAAATGGCACATGGCCCCCTCTAATCCCAATCACTGATATTTACTGTACAATGTTTGATCTGTTTGGCTTCTTGCATTTGTTTGTGTATAGACTGTATTTTACAATGTATATTTTTAATCGGGGTAGATTAAATTTTATCTAACTGTGTAACCCTTTATAAATAAAGAATTTATTATTGTTATTATTATTATAATTAAAGAAGGTAATGCATATGTTGCTATATGTGACGTAAATCCCCACCCTATTTTTGTAAATTTATATTCTAATTTAAAGATAAATGATATGAACATATGTATTGTATTTGTTATACTTCCTGGTTTAGAAAACTACAAAATGTATGGTTAATATGGAGCATATATGACATTGATATGAGGACATATTATTTCATATGGTCGGTATAACTATTCTATTTATAGTTTATATTTGTTTAAAAAATTGATGTAGATAAAAGAACACATTTTTGGAACTTTATGTAACTTTTAAAAAGTTTTTACTTTCATTTTCTGAAGTCCTACAAATACAAGTTGCATTTGTAGTACACCACGATATACGGCTATGGTTGACGTTAATCACCATTCAATCATAAATACAATTGTTGTTAACCAAGAATGGGGTGTTCCCTGAACGCCAGCATTCTTAAAACAACAACAAATAGTGCTCATTGTTGTTTTAGCACTTATGTTGGGGATATTTAAAGGTTGTTATTTAATTTTCCAAGAATTGAGCAGTACATGCATTGACTGCAAGGGGTAGATCACAATCTCTCTCTTTTTCAATCAGACTAAAACTTGATCTTTAATTACACCCCCCTTACAGATTTTTGATACCTGTCAGAAAAGGGGAGCAAATAAAGATCTAATTTAAATCTTTGTTAATTTAACCTGTATAAACCAAACACCTGTCTATTCCAAACATAAACATTCGTCCCAAGGAGGTTCGGTTTAGACAGGTTTCACAGTTCATATGTATCATACAAGTGACTAAAATATTTTTTATGATAATTTTGTTATGTGAATAGTTACATTTAACATTGTTTTATCTTAAATTTGATAGTATCAAGGTTAAATCCCTTACATAATACAATATATCATGCCCATGAATTTACCTCTATTAAGCAGTCACCTGTATTAAAAGGTCACCTTATTCTTGACCTGTCATAAAAAAGACATTTTCTTTGTCCACAAGGTGACTTCTTTATACAGATTTGGCTGTACATGGAAGTCACCTATCTTTCAGTTTCACTATTAAAGATTAAAGGCATATTGTCTACGATCTTTTTGAAAATTTTTAACTATCCATAAATGATTTGTTTAAGCTATCATTAAACATTTATGCTGCAAAATATACAATTGGTGTTCTTTTTTTTGACAAAAAAGACCCAAAACTATCGTTATCGGAATTATTGTCCAGGATGACAAAAAATTCAAAGTGAAAGTAACAGCACCACCTATAAAAACGGAAGTTTGGAATTCTCAGGGGTTTAGCTTTGAGGTAAGGAAAATACTGATAAGATTCAAACACTTCATGATTGTCACGCTCGTTTAATGTTGTTTGAATCTTAACGTTTCGTAGCGTATTCGCCAATAATTCAGTGTTTCATCTTCATTTTATGAAAGTCAGTACGGAAAACAACAATAATTTTAAGTATGAAAAAATACAGATGTGGTAGACATTATACCTTTAATATATGAAATGTTTCATTCTTGATCTATGATTACTATTACCACTAACGTTGTGAGTTTGAATCCTGCTCAGGTGAAGTGAACTTGATATAACATTATGTGATAAAGTTTGTCAGTGAGTTGCAGCAGGTCAGTGGTTTTCGCTGGATACTCCGGTTTCCTCCACCAATAAAACTGATGGCCAAGATATAGCTAAAATATTGTTGAAAGTGGCATGAAACACCATAACCCTAGCTAACTCTCAACGTTGGATCTCTAAACACAATACATGAAAGTCTTCTTTCACTATAGGAGATCAATATTTACAAATGTTTCATTCTTATAAAGTTTAAATGCCTTTTACAGAAAAAATGGATGAAGAAGCTAAAATAGAATCACTAACAGATGATGGCGCTGCAAAAGATGAGACGGCTAACAAGAGGAAAGAATTTGCCATGGTTGTCTTTCACAACATTCCGGAGACGTACCCTGTCGATGCCCATATCGAGTGTGGATACACGATAACGTCCGACTTCGTACCGACTAGAAGTGACTGGATTGGGTTGTATAAAGTGGGATGGCTGTCGACTAGAGATTATATATATTATGACTGGGTCAACATACCATCAAATTATGAAGCTGGCAAAGAAGCAGAGGGACATGTGCTTTTTCCATGTATGTAAATATAATTATACAATCGAACGGTGTTGTGTTGAAGGAAGTAAATAATTTAGTTTTTAATTAGTCGAGTATCCAAGTTATCAGTCCTAAGAATGGTAATTTTAATTTACTGGTTTGAATGAAATTTTTGAATTTATTTTTATATACTAGTTCTAAATAAAAATTGAACAAATTTACTGATCCCAATAAAGTTTGACTGGTCCTGGGCTGGAGTACCGGTGATCATTGTGAAGACTGAATTATCAGTCAAAAGTTATCTAACAAAGACCATTTGGCCCAACTTAAGGTGGTACCATACACTTTAGGTAAAATTTGATCTGCTCGTTTAATTTTCTTATTTTTTTGGCAGTGTGTTTGTCGACCCACTGTAATAAATATCAAAATTTTAACAAATTCCAACCAACTGACTCAGAGCTATAAATACACTAGCCACATGCAGCTTTTCTCTCTGTGGTTTTGATCACCGAGATGCTTGAAATCTGCATACAAACATCATATGATCAAAACGTTCAACTGATTTTAAAGAGTTATCTCCCTGTAGTGTATGGTACCCCCTTAAAATGGAATTGTGACTTGCGGCAGGTCGGTGGTTTTCTCATATATTCTGGTTTCCTCCACCAATAAAACTGGCTATCATGATATAACTGAAATATTGTTGAAAGTGATGTTATACACCCTAACCGTAAAAGGGAATCAAAATTTAAACAAAGATTATGTAGAGGCAAAATATTACAGATGAGACTTATACTAGGAAGAGTTTCCTGGAAAAGGTAGATATGTGTGGTATAAACGTTTGATATTCCCTGGAATCTTCAACGTCCAATATTTATGTCACTGTGATGAAAATGAAAGTAAAAGTTGAAAATTTTTAGAAAAACTTAAGGTCATGGCAACTTTTGAATTATTGGAAATACTGATTTTATAGATACATGTACCATGTAGGCCAACATTATTTAAAAACAAATATAATATGATTTCATAAATTAAAATAGGATTGCTAACATTTTTATTTACAAGAAAAGGAAGCAATATTACTTCCTTATTCTGTATAAGTGTACATTAATATACTATATACTGTAGTTTCTGTTTAAATAAAAATGTAGATATCAAATTTAGTGTGCACGATGCGTTTCTGGAATAACCTTCATGCGATACGCTCAAAAAAGTTGTAAGCCAAATAATAAGAAAAAACATTTGGAGCAAGTAAACCGAAGGGTCTAAACAAGATATTGCCAATTAATAAAGGAATTAAAAAAATGTACCCCAAATATGTTTCTGTTAGCAAATATCATTTACATTGACTACTGCAAGCTAAGGTTGCACTTTTAGTGGCCACTTAGGGTGAAAAATGAAACACCTTTAATCATTCCAAATCTTAATTATTTTTGAACACTAACATCATACCTACAAGATTCCAACTGATCAGGGATAGTTTCCATCATTTTGATTGAAAAAATATATTTAAAGATAATGCTGTCAAAAAATCTGTACGTATGGAACAATCACTTATGATTAATAATTTTTTTTCCCTCTAAAGACTTTATCAATTGTTTTATCATATTTTCAAATCAGAACTAGCTTGCTTTCAACATTATAGAACAACCAGGGTTTTCTGGTAATATATCTTTTTAGCTCACCTGTGAGCTTTTGTCATCACTTTGCGTCCGTCGTTGTCGTCGTCGTCTTCTTTGAAACCACTGAACTGATTTGGACCAAATTTGGCAGAAATGTTCATTGGGAGGTCCTCTACTAAATTTGTTATTTTGGTGCAGATCGGAAATCCAACATGGCCGCCAGGGCCAATAATGTGTTCTGGTTGGTTGAAACTTTGAAAATCTTCTTGTCAGAAACTACTTAGCCGATGGAATTGTAACATTACAGAAATGATGACTGGATGGTCCTCTACTAAATTTGTTATTTTTGTGCCGATCGCATATCCAAGATGGCCGCCATGACTCGACTTAGTTTAACATTGGACCCTATAGGAATTTCACATTTTCATCTTTTTTTCTGAAACCACGCAACAGATTTGAACTAATCTTGGCAGAAATGTTCATTAGATGGTCATATACAAGATTTT
>MJUT01014075.1:97817-110181 GCA_002080005.1 Gigantidas platifrons | reverse complement strand
GAAATGGGAATAAATACATCAAATGTTCGTTTGCTTAAAAGTAGATTCGGTGGATGCGTACTCCTGCATTTTTGACGGTGCCATTTTTATTTTAAAGTTTTATATCTTTTCGAGAGAATCACTTTCAAAATACTTAATGGATACGATAGATTTCAATAAACATGATACTGACATTTTCATAAATGAAACGTGGCAACAATAATTCATTATTCCGGGCATTTTTTTTCTCGTTATTTCGGACATTGTGACGAATCGTGCAATGAATGACGATTACAAAAATATGTCCACTTTCAATACATACTGTGGCATTTTGAGTACATGTCATAACTATAAAAAAAAAATCATTATCGTTGATTGAATTCTTTGTCGGGATCATTATCTTTAACCAGGTAAATCAAGCCAGGTGAGATCGAAGATTACGCAATCGAAACAAAAAGTCTATAATCCGTTGATTGGCTTGTGACATGTCATAAAATTGTCATTGTAGTGACTAATTAGTTTTAATCAGCAAATGAAGAAGAAAAATGGATTTTTACACACATTTAAGTGGCGAATTGCTTTGAAAAATAATCGTCAATATTAAAATGCATTCGTAAATTACGAAAATGACGAGCGCTCGCTGAAACACTGCATCTTTTGAAGCTTGATTCAAATGCACTGAACTGAGATTTTTTACAGGAGATTTTACTGCTTAATCTTGTTGTGTCAAAGTTGAAGGGTTATCATGGCATATTTTGACAATAATAAAATGAAAATAAAAATCCTACTTTGTTAGGATAGTTCCCAAATCCAATAGGGAAATCATACATGTGATAATGTCAGCAGGTCTTTGCGGGAGATTTTCCTTCAAAAACCAGGAGATTGAGGGTCTGATCAGGGAGATTTTTTATCGACGTATTTATCAACAACTTTTACTTAGTAGTTGTCTTTTTCAAGAAAATGTCTGTCAATTTCTTGTTCTTCCGTTTTGTTGGGTTTCCTATGTAAGACAAGCCATAAAGACAGCTGCACGTGACTTTGTCTTACATGGCATTGTCAGCCAATCAAATCGGCGGAGTATAATCAATAATCAATTCTACGACTGCTGTAGTAATATAAATAGTCGTCTTAGTAGATCTAAAAAAGCTTCAAATATCAATTTTACCTGAATTTTAACTGATTTCCCCTAATAGATTTAATGCGGTTTTAAATAAGTGTGTATTTACTGCATTGCACGTGGCGTTGTAATATTTTGTGTAGTAAACATGACATTGGCATGCGAATGAATGAATGAAATCGACATGCTTTGTTTTTAAGTTGAAACGGAAGAAACAGGTACTTGCACTCGTCCTTATTGAATATCTGAGATTTATTCCACTCGTGAGAGAAATTCAGCGTCTTTCCACTTGTTCCACCTACGCTCCACTCGTGAAAAGATGGAATTTCTCACACTCATGGAAGAAATCCTAGATCTTCAATAGGGACTCGTGTAAGAACTTATTATTCTTATCGACGCAAACGGAATTCTGCTTATGACTCGTTGATGTAACATGTCTTTGTACATCGTTTTTACCTCCGTATGTGATACCAAAATGTGAATTGCATACTGTGCAGTACACATACGATTCCCCTTCATCACTATTGGTGATGCAGTGAAATTCCACTTTTCTTGAAATTTGCAGGCGTATTTAATTTTCTTAGGGTTAGCTGGTCGATCGGGACACGACAAGTGTTTTTTACGAGAAGCCATTTCAAAAATGCTGAACCCCTGTCAAAAACTTTACTATTAAACAAACAAAGTGATTAGTTTTTAAGATTTAATTGCTGAAAATCAATACAAAATCACCCAAGCGTCATAGATTAACAGGTAGATTGACAGGTGTAATCAACTGATGTGTTGCTAATTATAAACACAGGGAAAGTACCTAGGTAAAATCTATAGCGGAAGTCGATAGATTGAACGTAATTTCAACTTTTTGACAAAGATTATGAATCCGGGAGATTTTCTACCAATTCCGGGACTTGCATTTTGAAGGGTCGATTCCGGGAGACTCCCGCAGAATACGGGAGCTATCACATGTATGGGAAATGGTAGTAATTGATACCCTTAACTCACATACATGTATACATAATGATGACAGCTTGCTTTTCTGGCTTGGTACAGACCAGGCACTTCAATGAAAGTGGCAGGATTAAGCTAGTTTTATGGGACTAAATAAATGTAATACCATTTATAAATTCATCACATTCTTTTGTTTACTTAGAGCATCATTAGACATTCGTGCTAATTATACCCCCCGCAGACAAAGTTTGGGGGGGTATATAGGTTTCACCCTGTCTGTCTGTCTGTCCGCCCGCATAGAGGGTACATGGTTAGTCCGCGCAACTCCTCCTACAGTTTTTACGCTAGGAAGTTTTTATTTTGCAGATCATTTGTACATATATCAAAGATGTGCATGTGGTAAGGATTTTGATTTTCATGAATTTTTACCAAAAATATAGATTGCTGAACTTAGTCTTTTTTTGGTGAATTTGGCTAAAAGGGTACATGGTTTGTCCGCACAGCTCCTCCTAAAGTTTTTATGCTAGGAAGTTTTTATATTGCAGATCGTTTGTGCATACATCAAAGATATGCATGTGGTAAGGATTTTGATTTTCATGAAAAATATAGATTGCTGAACTTAGTCTTTTTTTGGTGAATTTGGCTAAAAGGGTACATGGTTTGTCCGCACAACTCATCCTACAGTTTTTACGCTAGGAAGTTTTTATATTGTAGATTGTTTGTACATATATCAAAAATGTGCATGTTGTAAGGATTTTGATTTTTGTGCATTTTTACTAAAAATATAGATTGTTGAACTTGGCCATTTTTGTGTGAATATGGCAAAAAGGGTACATGGTTTGTCTGCACAACTCCTTCTACAGTTTGTAAGTTAGGAAGTTTTTACATTGCAGAACATTTGTACTCATATCAAAGATGTGCATGTTGTAAAGATTTTGATTTTCATGAATGTTACCAAAAAATATAGATTGTTGAATTTAGTTTTTTTTTTTTATTTGTGAATTTGGCTGAAAGGGTACATGGTTTGTCCGTGCAACTCCTCTTACAGTTTTTATGCTACAACGTTTTTATTTTTGTTGAATGTGATTAAACATTATAATTTGACAAATAATATATTTTCCGTGTAGACTTAGTTTTCAATAATCTTGGACACAGTCAAGAGTGAAGCGGGGGGTATTAGTCCTGCTATGCGGACAGTTCTAGTTAATATTCGAATTACAGCTAGTTCTTTAAAATTTCAAGAATCTTTTTCTCATTTATTGAAACAGGACAAGGAAAATATTGAAGACAAACTTAACAGACTTGACAGTGAAATTAATAGTTTGAAGGGTGTTATAAAGAAATTACAGAGTGAAAAAGACGAGTTAGAAGGAGAGAATCTGAAGCTGAAGCAAGGAATTGATATGTACAAGGTTAGATATCTTCATAATATTGACTATTGAATAGGGTTAGGGTTGTGGTGTTTAACCACCACTTTCGACGATATTTCAGTCATATTATGTCATATTGTTCACCTGCCTTGGCTCTGCAAATATATACACAGTGATTTCATGGTTAACATCAGGTGAGCCGTACCACAGTGACTTTCAGGAAGAGAGGGTTAGGGTTACCCAAGAGAAAATGAAGCCGGGATCCCACTGGAATCCCAGAATTCCACTTGATTCCACTGGGATAAAATTTCGGGAATCCCGGCCAAGAAGCGGGATCCCAATATTAATCACGGTCAAAATATACTGGGATCCCACTGGGGTATGGCGGGATTTTGATTGGAATGTACCGGGATTCCCAGAAAAAGAAGCAGGATCCCGAATAAATCCTGGGAAAATATACTGGGATCCCACTGGGATTTTGATTGGAATATACCGGGATTCCAGGAAAAAGAAGTGGGATCCCGAATAAATCATGGCAAAATATACTGGAATTCCGATTGGAATCCCACTAGACTCCGCCGGGATTCCCGGCTAAGAAGCAGTATCCCGATCAGAATATACTGGGATCCTGTTTCATCCTGTTCAGAATATGGATCCAGATTGGGAAATGCCAAGATTCTACATTTTCTGAGGGAATACACAAGTATATAGCTTGGATCTCATGAAATGTATTAAGCCTGCTTTTCATCTTTTATGAGATACGAAAAACGTGAAGGACAGGCCACAGTGTACTGAAAGTTGTAGCTGGCACCATTCCAGACACAAGGCTGTTGACGAGTGTTGACAATCTGACACCGTGAACAAAATAAACAAGAGCTGGAATTGTTTCAGTGATTGTTTCTTTAATTTCATAACTTCTCCTTACCTAGTAACACATCTGAAAATGTAAGGCCTAGTTTGGAAGCCCACAGTGCCACCGATTCCACGCTCCACGTGACAACAGATGACAGCAGCATCCGCCATAGTTTTCGAAGGGAGGTAACAAGAAACGATGACGACATTATGATTCGAGCGCCAACACATTACAAAAAAATAAAGTATTCTAGAGATTCTTTCAAAAAAATCTTCTTCATATCTTAGTTTGGCGGAAAAAATAAAACACCAAGGCTTTTCCTGACCCAACAGCCCATAGAAGCAATTTATACAGGACAACCATATACCACAGATTTATTGATTTCTCAGCTAGGCTAAACCACCCATATATTTTTTTTTTAACTACCGTTCCCGGGCACTTCATATGTTTTAATGGAACAATCCTTATTGAAATAGACAGTATTACAATATTTATGTTATTACAAATGTTCTGGTTAAGAAAAAGGAGCAGACGGGGATTTATACAATATATTTGTAGAGTGATTTTTTATTTTTGTCAATTTTGATGCAGTTTTAATAATTGAATTTTTCATGGAACAGACATTGTTGTATTTATTACTTATTGAGAAAATCAATGTCATTATTTCATTGAAAACTCCAGAGAAAGATTCAATTACATTGACTTTCAGAATCAAACATCCTAGAAGCATATGTTAAGCAAGGACGTTTCTTATACGTCCTTGTGTTAAGTGAAAAGAAAAGATGACCTTTTGTAATAATCATTTACTCTGATGTTTTGCTGTTTGAAATCATGTTAATTGTCATTCAAAAAGGCATTAGTCCACAATATTTAAGAAAATTTTTATATCGTGCATTATTTTTATTGCTTTTCTTTGTTTCAAGGAAGCATTCAGTACCTACATGTACATTTTGTATACTCCAGGATATATTTTATATTCAGGGATTGAAGAAAAAAAATACACAAAATTTCGGGATTTAAACAAAAATAAACTCCACAGAATTCTGGTTTATGTTTTCCTGTTTCAACCGGAATGGGATCCCGGCTTCAGACAGTTATCCCGAATGGGATCCCAGCTTCAGACAGTTATCCCAAATGGGATCCCAGTTTCAGATATTTATCCCAAACGGGATCCCGACTTCAGACGCTTATCCCGGCTTATCCCACCAATTTTACCGGGATTTCATCGGGATCCCGCTGGGATCCCGGATTCATTTTCTCTTGGGTATGGTGTTAAAGCCACTTTCAACAATATTTCAGTTATATCATGGTGGTCAGTTTTATTGGTGGCGGAAACCGGAATACCCGTAGAAAACCACCGACCTGCAGAACTTTACAAGCCACTGAGAAACTTTTATCACATAATGTTGTATCGAGTACATCTCACCATGTACAATGTTTGAGCTCACAACTTCAGTATCGATAGGGGGTGTGCACAGGTAGTTGTAAATCCATCTACCATCCGATCACGGCCATGACGACCCCTTCATGATATTAAATGTTAATGTAAAAATGTGTGAAAGTGTCAAAATTACGGATAATACAACCTAATTCTTCACATGGTTCACCTTTTATTTTTAGCAACATTTCACAAAACAAGAAGTAATTGACAAAGAAGCATCACTACAGATAGAAGAATTACAAATAAAACTGACTAAACAGGAGAGCCTTGTTGAACACCTGAAGTCAACACTTGTGGATGTAAGAGGAGAATTACAACAGACACAGTTGTTACTTAGTAGACAAGGGGAGGTCTCTGCTTCAGATAAAGTACGTATTTATTAGTAATATTCTCCCTAGACAATTTTATGGGGAAAATTGAAGTCATCACTTCGAAAGTTTTACGTTCCCCACCTTGACTTGGTTAACCGTTACGGAATATCTGTGTCATAAATGTCCATGGATATGTTCTATATGAAATGAAATTGTCACTTTTACTGGGGCAGTCATATAACACCTCAAGGAAAATAAGGTAGTCAAAAAAAGGATGACAAGGAGAGATAATCTTTTAGACAGATTTTATTTCTTTTTCACTTGCATCTAAATTCATAAATAAATGGCAACCTAAGTGTATTTTTTTTTTTTTCTTCAGGAAAATATTGATTGGTTGACAGAGAAGATTCAGAATTTGGAAGATAAGTTGTCAGCAGCTGACAATGTAAAAGAACTGTTACAGGAAGAACTTCATACATACAGGGAACACAATCAGAAAATGTCCAGAGATTTAGAGGTAATAACAAAACATTACTTTTAATCAAGTTCTGCCAGATAATAGAATGTAGCTTATTATTTTAATCAGATTGTCAGTACGGATTATATTACATTTACAGTACTGAGAAAAAAATGAAATTTATAATTAACTGCATCGGTGGTTTAATGGTTAGCGTGTTCGCCTCGAGTGTGGTAGATCGTGAGTTCGAGCCCCGATCAGGTCAAGCAAAAGACTATGAAATTTGTTTTTGTAGCTTCTCCGCTCCGCACACAGCATTAAAGAGAAAGAACAAATAACGGTTGACTCTGAATTAGGATAATGTGTCCTTGTGGGGCAACATGTCTATCTACCGACTTGTTTCAGTGAACTAGCACTATAAAAAATCCAACCATGCATGTTGGTCTAGTACAAAGCGGACCATATCATTATCTCATTGAAAATTAACTTTTTCTCACCATGATATAGCTGAAAATTGCTGAGTTGGCAGTAAGCAACAATCATTTGAAATTTACACAGTTTTTGTGTTGTTTTTTGAATATTAAATGTTGATGTGTATTATGTAGATATCAAAAGAGGAGAACCATGCTTTGAAGCAGAGATACAGTGAGGATAGGGAAACATTGGCTGTAGAGGCTGCAGAACTACAGGTTGAGGTGCAGGAGAAACGTAAAGTTCTCATCAGTCAACAAGAGGTAAACATTTAGATCTATGAAGTATTTTTGAACCAGTTGATATCAGCAGGGCCGTCTAAACATCATTATAGGCCCCCGGGCAAAGCAGCTCAATGGGGCCCATATCTACACAACCACTAGAAGGAATAAAACTGTAAATGTCGGTAAAATAAAAAAAAACCTATATTTTTATTCTATTGGTGTTTAAACATTACAAAAAATATAATGTAAGCAGCATGCATAGATTAGCATGGGCCCTTTATGCTCGTGGGGCCCCCAGGCAAGTGCCCAGTGTGCCCATGCATTAACATGGCACTGGAAATCAGGCTAGGTAGCAAGGGATAGAGAATGAATTTTACTAATGCAGGAATGTGTGTTTATATTGAATGTATATTTTATACTGTATATTTTGTGGGGTGATGGTAAAGGGGGGGGGTAAATTTTTGCTGTTACAAATCATTTTAATCTGGGTTAATTTTCCAAAATACTATTGTTTCCAGTTGAACACATACTGGTATATTGAAAAGTTTGTGCATGGAGGTTATTTCTGTCTTCTTTAATGAAACTCAACTTAGGCGAAAATTTCCTCCATTAAAAAGAAAATGTTCGTATGGAAGTTGCCTATTGGTAATTACCTTGGGGGTAAGTGAAATTGAAATTCTATCGCAATAATCTTGCGACAGGCCAGTGGTTTTCTTCAGTCGTCAGATTTCCTCTGCAATTTAAACTGACAACCTGGATATGTGTATAACTGAAATCATGAGGTAAAAGTGGTGTTTAACACCCAAAAACTACACCCCCAACATCATGAGTGATATAATGTTCAACTATAAAAATAAAAAAAATAACCGATTTTATTTTTTTATGAATAGCAAATTGAAAAGTTGAGGACAGAAAATTCAAGTTTAATGAATAAGTTGGAAGAAACAGAGCAAATGAATTCTGCTGGATCCATGCAGTGCTTGGTTATGGCTCAGTCAACACTGAAGGAGAGATACTCAAAGATGGAGCAGAGCTTCACACAGTATCAGACAGACTCAACAAAGAAAAATGTTAGTACCTTGTTATAGTGGATCTGTTTCTCTTCATTATATTCCAACCAAGACAGGATTATAACCTTTTAAGGCCCCTAGGCTAATGAAATTATGGGGTACTCCTCCGACAGAGCCACCCTCTTAACTCGCCTGCACCCCATCTTTTTACTCGTGATACAGGGTTGTCATTTTCAACCGATTGCCGATGAAAATCATCGGTTAATTTCACCTTTTGCATTGGTTACTATAAATTTGGATTCCATAATTTTTAGAATTACAAATGGAAAATTGATTTTTTTTCATTATTATTAGGATCTAAAGGCCTTTCCATACCAAATCTTATCGGTAACATGTGAATTTCCATCGGCTACTTAAAATTATAATGAAAACCCTGGTGATATATTTTTGCGACATTTACATAGATTGAGAGGCCCTAGATTGCAGCCTGTAGTAGCCTATAGGATAATTCGGCCCTGATTCCAACATTTTCTTCATTCTTGTTCTGATATGGCATTAAATATATATCAATCAATAGCTTATTGAGAAAGGGGCCATCGTGGTCACATGGAAGTTAGATTTACGAATATCTATGCAGTCGGTGCCTATCACCACTTAAGTTGTGAGTTCGAATCCTGCTCGTGGCGAGGTGTACTCGATACAACATTATGTGATAAAGTTTATCAGTGACTTGCGTCAGGTCGATGGTTTTTTCCTGGTACTCTCGTTTACTCCACCAATAAAACTGACAGACATAAAAAACTGCAATATTATGCAAAATTATTTGAATAATATCTTGTGATTTTTAATCTTAAATGGAAATTAATTACAGTTTGGTATTGTTTTATCTATGTGCCCTTTACGAGTCCTTTGAAGACGAGGTGTACTAGATACAACAATATGTGATAAAGTTTGTCAGTGACTTGCGATAAGTCAGTGGTTTTCTCCGGGTACTCTGGTTCCCTTCACCAATAAAACTGATCGCCACGATATAACTGAAATTTGATTAAAGTGGCGTTAAACACCACAAACCAAGCTAAGCCACCAAACCTTATACAGTTTGTAAGTAACGTGGTCAAGTTTACACACCGATAAAACCCTACAAAATCGTATTTTATCCTATACCATTAGTAATCATAATGAAAGACTTCTATCTCTTGTTATGTGTTTATTTTATAGAAGGAACACAAGCAACAAGTAAAAGACATGTCCCGTGAAATAGAGGACCTTAAAGAAAGGCTTACAATGGGATCCAATGAATATAGAAACTTATACATAGAAAACAGGAAATTAGCTAAAAAAGTGGAAAAACTAGAGAAAAGTGAGTAGATGTACAAACTTATACATAGAAAACAGGAAATTAACTAAAAAATGGAAAAATTAGAGAAAAGTGAGTAGATGTGCCTTTGTTGAGGGTTTAATCTGTATAGGGAGAAAATGGGGGAAAAATGATTAAAAATTCACTTCATCAGTTAAAGGAACATTTATATCTTATTTTGTTATAGGATTCAACCATTCTTTTCAGGAGTTCATGCATGTGTATACAGTGTCGATGCAATCCCAACATGCATGAACTCTTGAAATTAACCATTGAATACTTTTAATTCTTCAATTTGAATCTTTTCCCTCTTTTGATTATTAAATTGATTTCAAGCTTGCTTTCAATTGGACACATATTGTTTATGCTGGTTATACAAAACAAGTTCGTCGAGTAATGAACGAATCAAAAACGCTAAAGTTCATTATTTTGGATATGAACAATTTTAAAAAGAGACACATGTTTATAGACATTTCAACACACAAAGTCTTTGCAATTAGTATGACACTGAAAAATAAGTCATGACAGTGAGTTGTTATATATTTCACATGAGAAATATCAGATTTATTTCACTGAGAAATTCTGATATTTCATCGCTACCAATTTGATAAGAATTTATAATGGTTGGGAATTGCATGAAATTAAATATTGAAACGAATGTTATTATCTGTAGAATTTTGAAATTTATGAAAATGACATAAATAAAATAATAAGAAGGCCATATGCAACTGTCAAATTGAAATAATGGAAATTACAGAGATTTTTTTAATCTTGAAGGAAAAACACACCAACGTCAAGGCTCTGAGACAGAAGTCTTCACCCTGGAACAATGTCAGAGGTCATCTGCATCTGACACATCTGTTGCCATAGAAACCAATCTTCAGAGTGATCTTGATGATGTTGGAAAAGAATTGGACCTTCGTCAGGAAAAGAAATTGAAGTAAGAATTATGAATGTGGTAAATATGTAGGAATGCATTAATGTTGTATTTCCTGTGACCAAGGAGTTAGGGATATGGTGTTTAACACCACTTTCAACAATATTTCAGTTAAATCGTGGTGGTAAGTTTTTTTGGTGGAGAAAACCTGAGTACCCGGAGAAAATCTCACACCTCGCCTGAGCAGGGTTCGAACTCACAACATTAGTGTGATAGGCATTGATTGCACAGGTAGTTGGAAAGCCTAACTACCATTTGATCACGACCATGATGGCAGTCCCTGATATTCCTCTGAGAAATCCATTCTCGTAAAAGAAATCATTGATAGTGTATTACATCATACCACATGTTCTGGTATGAAATGGCAATTTCAATTTGTTCAGAAAATTCGAAAATTTGTTATAGATCTTGAGCATATAAATATGTATGATCAAAATTAATTTAAAAGTGCATGTATAGAAGATATTTTTTTCAAATAAGTGGGTATACAATCCAGTTAGTAATTGTATTCCCCATCACTTGGCCTTTGGGACATCAAGTCTTTACCATGTCTGTTCATCTGTCCTACATTTGGTTTCCGCTCAATAACTTAAGCTCCCCACAAGCAAATCATTTGAAATTTATGCGCAAGATCATGGAGCATTGAAAAAGTTCCAAATTTCCGAGTTTACCGTGTTTTCCGTTCTTGAGTGACCATTATTTGATGAAAAATACCTGTTTACTTCAACTGGAAGCGGAGGCATCTGTGTCCTATGCACACATTCTTCAATTTTGATATTTAATCTGTTTTTTTCTCTCTAGATATAAGTTGTGTCTAATTGAGGAGAGAAAGAAAGTTGACCATCTTAAACTGGAGCTCAAAGACAGAGATGACGAAATCGAATCAATCAAAAAGTCTTTGATTGAAGTTCAAAATGAGAAAGAGGTCAAGATAAGGTCATTGGAGGTAAGAATAGTGTTAGAAGCTTCAAAACCACATCGTTGGTGTAATGGTTAGCGTGCTCGCTTGAGTGCTGTAGATCGTGGGTTTGACCCCCGATCGGGTCAAACCAAAGACTATGAAATAGGTATTTGTTGCTTCCCCGATAAGCACACAGCATTAGGGAGAAAGAGAAAGGATTGGTTGGCTCGGAATCAGGATGTGTCCGAGTGGGGCGACATGTCTATCTGTGGACTGTTGTTTCAGTTAGCTAGCACTATAAAAAATACAACTAAACGGTTTGGTCTAGTACAAAGTGAATCTCATCATCATCTCATTGAAAATTAACTTGTTCTTGCCATGAGATAGCTGAGAAATTGCTGAGGTGGTGTTAAACAACAATCACTCATTCACTATAAGCTTTAATACAAACTTATATAAAATATTCTGTGTGCATAGCAAATGACAAATGGGAAGAATATGCCAGTCTGTATTTGGTATTTTTAATTAATACCACCGACATCAAACTCTTTTTATTGTAATAATGGACCAAGTATGATGTACAGTAGTCCTTGGCTAATATAAGGAAATCCCTTCTGCATGAAAAAGTGGTCTTGTAAGAGTGATAAAATATTGACCTTGAGTTGAATAAGATATGCTACATATAGATTATTGGTGTTTAAAGCCACTTTCAACAAATTTTTGTTATGTTGCGGTGATGAGTTTTATTGATGAAGGAAACCTGAGTACCCTGAGAAAGTCATGACATTAATGGAGGAAACCTGAGTACCCTGAGAAAGCCATGACATTAATGGAGGAAACCTGAGTACCCTGAGAAAGCCATGACATTAATGGGGGAAACCTGAGTACCCTGAGAAAGGTATGACATTAATGGAGGAAACCTGAGTACCCTGAGAAAGCCATGACATTAATAGAGGAAACCTGAGTACCCTGAGAAAGCCATGACATTAAT
>MJUT01014075.1:71360-85045 GCA_002080005.1 Gigantidas platifrons | reverse complement strand
TTTGGGACAAAGAAAAAGTAGTCTTAAGACAGATGACCTCTTAAAAGAGGTTCCATTCATATGATAGGACAAGAAAAAGATGGCCTTAGAGGTGACTGCATGGGGAAATTTGACTGTAACTTGTTTTTATTTTAATTTTAATTATTTTTATGCAGAAAATATACATGTATATCTTAATCTATTATTTTATGTGATTTTTTGCTTATTGAAAGATACCGTGGGAAAAAAGATATGAAATAAAAAAAGACACACTCTAAAACAAAAATGTAACTTTTTTTTGGTATTAGTTTTCGTGAGATTGATTGACAAGATACTTCTGTTTGAAATTAATCAAGATAAATGAAGTACTGTATTCCCTTTCTTATAATGCCATTCCTTCTGCAATGAACAAGTGGTCTTAATAGACAGGTGGGCTCTCTTGAGGGGGACAATTTAGTAGTATTTTGCTATCTTAGTGCATCTGATATCTGGCATGATAAGAGAGGGACTACAGAATACTAATACCAATTATTAGTCAGTACTCGCTAAAAAAAACATTGCGATAATATTTTGACACATTTTCAATAGTGGATCATAACTGTCACCTGTACAGCTTACAACAGAGCTTTTACTTATTTTATATAATATCATAACTATATATATATAATGCTTTTTTTTTTAACAATGATTAAAATTTCAAATTTGAAAATGTGATATCAAGATGCTGTGTGATACTTTCTTCTTTACTTAGTTTACATTATTAAAGATTATTCATATTTTTCCGGTTAATTTTGTTGTTTTAAGTTTTTTTTTAAGATAAGGACAAACTGTAATTACCTATTATTAATTAACTTTGATTTATTAGCCTTTATATGTTCAAATCTGTTAATATAAAAACTTTCATTGGGCCAAAAACCAATTCCATTCAGTCCAACAACTAGATCGGAATCCGCTAGACATTTCGACAGTTGCAAGGAAAAATCCCGAGAGATATTGGACTGGTTAATTAATAAAGGTATCATTACATGATGTTTTACATATTGGCCTAGCTATAGGTTCTCGGTCTGCTGTATTGGCTCAGGCCAATACAGCAGGCCTCGGACCTATAACTAGGTCAATATGAAAAACATCACGTAATAATACTATATTATTACATAATTTCCGTATTGGCCTAGTTAATAGTCCGAGGGTAGCTGTATTGACCTGAGGCGAAGCCGAAGGCCTAATAAATAGGCCAATACGGAAATCATTAATTAACCATAAAATTTTATCTTATAATGGCTATTTATAAAACTGATATATTTATTAATTAACCATAAGATTTTATCTTATCATGGGTATTATAAAATCATAAACTCAGCCAATATAAAAAAAACTAAGCCAATATCAATATTGGCAGAGTTTATGATTTTATATTGTAAAGACAGTTTAGGTTGTATTGACAACAATAATATAGAGTTAATTAATAAAATACAAATGTAGTTTTAATCTTCATTTATAGTTGAATATTTTTCTTTATGCTTTTAAAACCAGGATATAGCTAAAATATTGCTAAATTTGATGTTAAACACCAATCAATCAGTGAATCTTATAAAATATAAGTACATTCAATTTCCACTACTAGAGAGAAAATGATAAGCTGGGGATATTTGGTTGAAAACGAAATTGAATTTCGTTCCTAAAATAATAATATTGTGCTCGTCTTGAATGTCATTGCTATTTTTGATTTCTTGTATTGAACCCCGACCCCTGTTATTTTAAAGCATGATATCCCAGTCTGATAAAAACTTTTAAACTTTTTCCTTATTTTTGTATATAGTACTTTTTTGTCTTTTTTTTTGGTTAAGATTTATTTGTTATGATAGTCAGGGCTAGAAATTAACTTTTTTCACCACAAGCAAAACTTTGCTAGTTAAATAAAAATCTACTAGCAAACAGACTGACCTGACTAGCAACCAAATTTAACAAAAAAATGTATGTTATTTTCATTGAAATATGTAACAATAAGACTGTAAGGTTTTATTAAATTAAGCAATTCACTGTCTGACTATATCGCATTGTGAAAAGCGTCCTTGACCATTAAGTACATTTGTAAGTCGCTACCGGACATTCTGGCTTCCATAATTTATTTCTTAAAAGAAACATGTACCTGATATAAACAAACAAGCATTAATATTTCCTGGGGAATGGCCATATCATATGAAAACATAGTGTTTTAAACAATGTTTTATTGAACAATAATATAAAGAGCCACACACTACCCTCAAAAAATTACATGTACCCCCAAATTGGTGGAGTTGGGGTACATGTACCCTCAAATGAAAAAAAGCTGTGGGTATGCTGCATAACTGTGCATGTATTATTGTACTGAACTTTTTTCATCTCAAATAATTATATAATTATTACCAAGATAATAACTAATGACTGGCTTGTCTGTTTTATCTTTCATTATGTAATGTGACCGAATAATTATTGTAAAGCCAGTAAAGGAAATATGCCTGTCTGTTAATATTGTTGTTGTTGCTTTTTTACGTGTGAAAATTGTATAAAAGAGATGAGTTAGAGGTATTCAAGCTGGAAACAGAGCAATAATAATTATTAGAATAAAATTAGAAGATCACTTCTGTTAAAAACACGATAATTGATTTACTCTAGCTAGGCCAAAGTTGGATAAACGACAATCGTAATCTTGCCATTCTTGCAAGCAGACATGCATTGGCTGCGTTCATACGATAGTGTAACAGCTGTCACACAACGATTTTCACGATTATTTCCTCTTAATCACTGTAAACACTAATCACAATTATAAATCTACCTGAAATTTGGCGAAAGAATTTCGTAATTTTTGTAACGTCACGATCGTGATCAGAAACTTTTCTTCTTTTTGACATTTCGACTGGTAACTTGAACTGTGAAAATTACAACCAGATGTTATTTTAAAAACCGGGAACCAGTATGGTTGTTCGTATTTCTCGGACAGAGATGTAAATATTCGTATTTCTCGGACAAATACGTAACTATACCGTCCTTTTTTATGAAGTCAATGCGATCTTTACCGATTTTACGAGAAAACAAATTTACACGTTTGTCATAGTTCAGATACAATTCTGAACACATAATTTTTTTACAACTAGCAAAATTCTGCTAGTTCTAGCTTTATTCACAAGCAAAATTAAGGCAAATTGAAATTTCAACTAGCAATTTGCCTGCTTGCTAGCGTTAATTTCGAGCCCTGATAGTTGTCGTATCGAATTAAACATGATTTCTGTGATGGTTTTAAATCTCTAATAAATATATACATAGAATTTAAATGTTACGTTTTATTTTAAAATAGGAGGCATGATGAACTATGGGTAAAGTAAAGTTTGAAGATACTAATCTGGCAATCAGAAGCCTTAAATCGAAGATTGGTTGGTTTGGTTTGATGGTGTTTAGCACCTTTTTCAACAATATTTCAATATATCGTGGCGGTCCGTTTGATTGATGGAAGAAAGCAGAGTGCCTGGAGAAAACCACCGGCCTGCGACCTGCTGCAAGTCACTAACAAACTTTATCACATAATGTTGTATCGCCTGAGCGCGATTCGATTTTAAAATAAGTGTGATGAATTAGGGGTAAAGAATAGTTTGAAGATACCAAAATGGAAATCGAAGGACAGATAATACAACGTCCAAAAGAAAATAGTATAAAAAGACAATGATCTACAAAACACTACACAGATAATCAACTATCGAGTAAGACAAACCCCACAAAAAACCAGACATGAACTCAAGGCTGGTTCTCTATAACAATTATTCTGCCAATGAGATATGATTTGTTACCAGCTGAACCACATTTGTCATTTTGACAGGGTACTTGCTAATAGTTTTCCATCATTAGTGAGCGATTGATCTTAGTTGGATTTGTATGCAAGCTGACTGAAACAACAGTCTACTAGAAAACAAGTCGCTCCAATCATACACATACTGATCCCAAGCCAACTAGTATTTGCTCTTACTCTTTAATGCCGCATGCATAGTGGAATTGGCAGCAAATACCAATTTTAGAGTCTTTGGTTTGACCCGATCGGTGCTCGAACCCACAATCTACTGCACTCGGGGCGAGCACGCTAACCATTACACCACTGATGCTGTTACAACAAAAGTGATATTCAAAAAGTTACAGACACTAAGATAACCATTCCTATATTAATTATCTTGTAAGGTTTGAAAAAAATTTGTTGAGACAAAGTGGAGGTTAGTCAGTGACATGTTTACAACATACTAAACGAACCATAATTTTGGAACAACATAAGTGTAAATCATCTCAAAAAGTATACACAACGTCAGAATACAATACCTAATATTCTCATAAAGTTTGAAGAAAATTGGTGATGGCAAAGTCAGCATGCGACATGTTTATACCAGACATAGATGGAAGGACAAATAACAAATATACCATAATATGTCCCGTTTATGACACACGAGCAGACAAGACAACCCAATCCGTCTTGTCTAAAGAGGTGCGTTAAATGAGAAAGCATTAATCTTCAAGTTTGTGATTTATTGCAGAGTACAAATGAAAACAATGTCAAAAGTATTTCAAAATGATAAACACTGGCTTAGAACTCTATCGTGGTACATTGTATTATCGTGTAGCGACTGTACTACCATTAGAAGCCTGCTGCTGTTGTAATTGTGCTTGTTGAACTTTGTATTGTAGGATCTCTATGACAACTGAAATAAAAATAAAAATAGTGAGTTACATTAAAAAAAATCTGTCTTTTAAAAGCATTATTTGATAGAGTACGAGATTATATGCAAGTTATATATACAATATATGTAATAAAATAATATTAAATTATCCTCGTCGAGAGAGGCCACCACTCTTGTAATTATAATTTTCAAAAATTTCAGACAGGACATCACACTTTAAAGTAACATGGGCCAGAGTTCAAAACTGGAAATCAAAATATTAGACATTCAAGGCATAATATTCATACATACTTGAGGAACGAAATTCAAATTCATTTTCAACAAAAAAAATTCTAGCTTATCAATTTTTCTCTGGTAGCTGAAATTGTATGTACTATAGTCACCATCTTATAAGGTCAGCCTTGAGATGCACCGAGGTAGTAAAATACTACTATATAGTCCACCTCAAGAGAGGTCATATCTCTTTTAAGGTAATTTTTCATAGCAGAAGAGGTGATCTTGTAAGACTACAGTATGCTCTAAGTTCCTTACTTCATATCAGGGCTCCCACTACTTTCAAATTAGAAAGAGAAGTGACTTCTCTTTCAGGGAGCTCACAGAGAGAAGTGGGAGACAACAGACAGAAGTGAGGAGACTTCTGGGAGAAGTTAATTGCAATTAATCAAAACATTGTTTCGCAACCCCTCTGACATTACCCTGCCCAAATTTAGTAAATAATTAAAAGGCTGTCTGAACTGATTTGTTCTGGGTTTTCTTTATTCATAACTACATTTTGTACCTTAAGGACATCTATTCAATGTCTGGCTACCTTGACTATTGGAGCCTTGCATACCAGTGATTTTTAAATGTACCACCCCCCTTTTTTTTCCCCTTGTGAAATATTACTGTATTGTGACCACACAAATTGTAATAGCTCATGATCATATCTGTGTGATCTTCAGCAGAAGAACGATGTCTCTTTCAATTTGCTCAATGGTTCAACTATATTTAGCTTGGGAATGAAAATATAGCACAAACGTAAATTGCATTGCCACTGTCAGTCAAAAACTGAAGAAAGTAAAGGCTGTAATTGTTATTTGCCAGACTTATCTGATTACTATACATTTTACCTCCTAACTATATTGTTTATACACCTCTTACCTTCTTACAACTACCCTCTTTATTATATTGTTGAAAGTGGCATTACACACCAAAACCCTTACTACATTGTATCTTACACATCTTACCTTGTTTCATTCTGTACTTTTCATGAAGTAAAGGTTGTACTTTTTCTATCTGTTTTGTAATATAATCTATTTTTCGTTTAAAATATTCTTTTGCTTTCTTGACATCCTGTATTAAAAAAATGAATATTTTTTTTAGATGTGTACGAGCATATTTATATAATTTGATTGTGATGATGTTCAGGGAGTCCCAATGTTTTTTTTCTACATATGTATGACGTCATGGTATCTTGATCGTTGTAAAATCAATATCAATGATTTTCGGCATGTCAGTGGTTTTCTTTGGGTATTCCGGTTTCCTCCACTAAAAAAACTGATCGCCACGATATAACTGAAATATTGTTGAAACAAACATTTTCTTCTATTTTCATCTTTGATCTAATTCATTGATTTTTATTCATCGAAGGATTATCAATCCAGGGAACGTGATATTCACCTTTGCCTATGGCCTTAGTGAATATTTTTTAATAGTTACCTCATCAAAAACCAATAAAAGTATACCGGTATTATGATGGACTCAAAATATAAAAAGTTCATAAATATTACTGAAAAGTTACCATGCATACTTTGTGATATTCTATACATTGACCTATAATTGTACAAAAACTATTTACCATATCTACATAGTACCCTGTACCTACGTCTACCAGTACATTGTTAACATCACTCAGCTGTCCTGGAACATAGATCTTAAGTCATCAGTTAAAGAAATTGTGTAAATATCAACCATTATTAAGGCAAGGATAGAAATTGGGAAGTTCAAGGTGGTAGCCCAGACAAGATTTTTGATAAAAAATGTCTATATGTTTAACTAAATTATAGGTAAAAGGTTAGTAGCCCAGACCAAAATCTAAGGGCCATGGGCGACTGGTGCTCTGTTAATTTCTTTCCCTATTAAGGGTTGCATTAGGTTATTAATGTTTAACGTCACTTTCAGTAATTTTTCAGAGGCATCATGACTACCAAATTTATGGGGGAGGAAAGCCCAATCAAATATAAAGTAACCTCAACACCTGAGGTGTGTATCATGGCATGAATCGTAGTCAGTGGCGTTAGGCTTGTGGTAAGAAGACATTGACCTCAACCACTCTGCCAACCAGGTTTTATCTGGGCATACCTTAACTAGCTTATTTGGTGTTTATCGGATCATCACTTTTAGTAATATTTCAGCTATAACATATGTACTGACTGGTGAAATCCACAGCTATGAGTAGATCTCTGGTAACCTTAATATTTGAGATTGGTACCGTGGGTGATGTTAGGATTATAGTCAGCTGTCATAGAGCTTAAGTTCCATTATTAAGTAGCAGATATCATTGGAAGGATAAATTTTTCCAGAGTCCAAACCATAAACCCATGTGTCTTAACTTGTGCATTCTTTGTTATTTTTTGTGTAAAAAATGGTGATTCCCAAACACAAATGACGCGTTCAGGACTGACTCGTATGAGTTGAAAGTATCTCTAGTATTCCATTATTAAGTAGGTCAAAAAATCCAAACATTTAAAAGTTCCCAGTATGATGTACATGTATGGTTTACAGTGTTGTCAGTAAAATTTTGAATAGGTGGCAAAATTTTCAGAATAGGCGTCAGAGAAATCAGGCAGGTGTCTGAGGGCAGTCTTGGACCCCTGATGCTAAAACAGTGAAATATCCTGCATTATGGGCATTACCTGGGGCTAAAATTACTTTACTTCTTGTCCTATTTTTTACTGCATAACCTTGAATTATTGTTGCTTAATGTCCATTAAGAAATATTGAGCAAATTTTTTGTAAAAAAAAGATTAAAAGTGACTGTACTCATTAAATTCCAGAAACAGTTTCAATAAGCAATACCTATTATTGATAAATTTCACATTCAAATTCACTGTTACTATCATCAGCATGAGTCACTATATTTTTTGGCATCAATTAAGAGTTTCAAAATTTTTAGTTATAGCAATTTACTTTAGTAACAGAAAGTATGTCCCAGAAAAGACTTGCTGGTACAAAAATGTTTGATTTGAAACATAACATTTTTATCTTGCATTTGCCTTGGATTTATTTGTTTTTTACCCAAATAAATTTTTTGGTGTTTATTCCCTGTACAGACTGAAAATTACATTTCTTTTGTTAACACTTTCGTGTATCTTCTGGTTAGTGCGTGTTTCGGTCTGATCTGACATTTATAGGTAGGGAGGTAGATCGATAGAACGTTATTATTTTCTGTTACAGTGAAAAAAACACGATTTTTCACCTTTTTCATTTCATTAGAAAACCACCTAAAAATTATTATTTCGTGGAAAAAAACATATCAGATAAAAGTTTAAAACTAGAAATTTATAAATGTGGTAGTTAAAAGCAATAAAATATGATTTGGTACCACTACTGAGTCTCCGAAGTGAAGTGGTTCCGAGAAAATCGGACACCATGTTGCTTTATGTGTCAATGAGAGACCCATTTTCAAAAATAAATCCGCAAGCTATCCCTGGACCAATAATTCATGTATGGCTTAGTACAATTTGCAGAAACTCCTCAATTTTGCTATTCCGGGTGATCATAATTAAAAAAAAAAGTGGAAATCGTATTTAAACGTAAAATATAAAAGCTTACAAAACAGGGTCCCGCTTTTTACAAAAAAGATCACCACGACAGTATTGATCAGAAGCTTGAATGAAAGATGGTATCTGAAGATCATATGCACTCTCTTCTTATCCTTTTGGATCTTTACAGAGGTGTTCTCTTCGCGATCTGCGTACTAAAAAAGTTGTGTTTGCCTGTGCCATTCATAGCAAATGTTGCCGATATTTCACTGAATGTTAGGTGCGCGCGCACAATTTTATAAATAGCGAATAAATATATACTAAAGGGGATTTCCAAATGGGAACCGATATAGATAACGTTGATCTATATGCCGGCAAAATCCATAATTAATTAATTATACGATGTAATAATTGATATACTATTTGAATATGGATTTTTCTGTCACATTTTTTTTACTCATTGAAAAATAGCCGGCAGGAAAAGGACAATAACCGTCAAAAATCGCCGGCTGCCAGCTATTAACGACATCACTGGTTTATATTACCATGAATTTCATGGCAATTTGTTTTTTAATGCAAATGCCTCGTTAAGAGTAAGCTAGTTAGTTGGTTTTACAGTAACTATTGTTCATTACTGTGGTTCACTTTATCAGTGAAATTTCAGTAATATTACAGATGCTTATATTCTTTTTTACTTCTACTTCATAACAGAAAGGATACAGAACCAGTCAATGGAACCAGTATATCTTTGTTTTGACTTTCTGGTGAAATTTTGTTCATACTTTCTTGAGATTCCACAAACTTTCCCTGAGCATGCTTTAACTGGTTCAATGAATTCGTGAACAATTCCACCTCCTGAAAATATAAAACTTTGGAATTATTTTGTGTGCTCAATAATTTTTTTCTCCAATTGGCAAATGGTGTAAATTTGCTAAATAACAATTTTGGCATCACTTAACAAATACAATATGTTTTATTACCCAGCAAAATACTGTCATCATCTATACATAATGTACCAAACATGATAATTAATATAAAAAAAGTTATGAGTTTGAATCCCGCTCAGGTGAGGTGTACTGCGGCAAGTCAGTGGTTTTCTCCGGTTTCCTCTACCAATAAAACTAACCACCACGATATAACTGAAATATCATTGAAAGAGGCATTAAACAACATAATCCTAACCCTAACAAATAACTACAGTGAAACCTGTTTAAACCAAACCTCATTTGGACCAGCTAATGTGTTTGCAATAGACAGGTCTTCAGTTCATACATATTAAATTAACAAATATTTCCTACACTGGGACTTAAATTTAAATTTCGTTTATAGAGTTTGGGTAAGAAAGGTTTCATTGTATTATAAAAAAAAATCTGGCAAATATGATTTAATCATGCTCATATGGTCCTTGGCCAGTTTTCTGCTTAATAATTGAGGGACTGTCATGGTCGTGATCGTATGATAGTTGAATTTACAACTACTCTTACAGTCAATGCCCATTACCACTAAACTAAAGTTGTGAGTTTGAACCGTTTATGGCGAGGTATACTCGAGTCTTGATGCAACATTATGTGATACAATTTGTCACTGATCATGACTTGTCGTTTTCTACATCAATGAAACTGAGAGCCCCAATAAATGAAATATTGTTTAAAGTGGCTTTAAACACTATAACTAGGAACGGTAAAACAAAGGGCAAGTAACTCCGTATTTTACCTGGAAGTTGTTGCCAAAAATGGCGGTAAATAAAAATTGCAGGTGTGCTTACATTACGGGCTCCTACATAGATATAAAGTATAATACAGTTCCGAATGTTTTTGATGCATATTCATAAGATATTACCATATGCGTATATGGGTGGTACACTAACACTGACGTTTATTAAGGGGCTACAAGCGGGGAATTAAGTTTATGATTTGANTTGAAGGCGAGTATCGTTCAATTACTTACTTAAATACGAAAAAACTTTAAAAAAAAAATACAGTTCAACTATGTCACAATCAAGGAGACGTTGGAATTCAGGACCTAGCACCCCTTCTTCAAAGAAAAAGAAACATTATTGCAAATTCTTGGAGGACTGGACAAAATTATACGATTGGGTGCAGCCTACTTCTTTAGGGAATGATATGGCATTTTGAAAACTTTGTTCTACAAATTTTAGTGTCAGCCATGGTGGTGTATATGATATTAAAAGACATGCTGATGGAGATTCACACAAAAAAAGCAGTTGCTTCAACAAGGAAATCAACCAATCTTAAAAATGCAGACCCAGAGAGAATTTTTTCTATGTTAAAAAACAATCCAGACAGATATGAGATCTGAGTTGAACAATGACACACTTTGTTCTTTATTATGTGCAAAGCAAAATCAAAACTTGTTGTGTTATGAGTACGAACCAAGTGACTCTGTTCTAAGATCAGCAAAACAAGCTGTATTGTCCTACCAAAGTGGTTTGAAGTAATGTTGCTCAGCAACAACAATAAAAGTTGTACAGTAAATTTTGTTTGCCTTAATCTAAAAAATTTAGTGTGATAAAGTTCGTCACGCAAAATCTCCCACATTAAATAGTTGGAATGTGGGAGATCTCCCACATACACAATCTCTGAGGTTAACAGGTATGTATTCTCATTAAAGAAATTCTACTTAATAATTGAGGGACTGTCATGGTCGTGATCGTATGGTAGTTGAATTTACAACTACTCTTGCAGTCAGTGCCCATTACCACTAAAGTTGTGAGTTTGAACCTCGTTTATGGCGAGGTACAAGTATACTTGAGAGTCTTGAGTTTGTCAGTGATTTATATCAATAAAACCAGGAGCCACAATAATTGGCTTTAAACACTACAAGTTATAACCCTAATCCGTGTTATTAATATTATTCTACATGTGTATACTTCAATTTACTTGTACGATTATCGATATGGACATAAATCATGTTCTAGTTGTAGCTCGAGTATTAATCTATTACATATGTATATACACATAAACATAGTACAATAAATTTGCAATATATCAACGAAAATGTATTACTACAGGGACAAATTCTGTCAATATAAGAAACAAATTATAATTTTAGCCTTACATTGCCCTAAATTGTGGGCGATTATTCATTGGTTGCATGGATTTATCAGAATAAGTTTGGCAGAAACATAGATATATATTTTTTTTATTCATTCGTTCTTTTTTCAAACCTGGTCTAACTGCTTTGACAGTTGGTTTAATTGTTCAATTGGAAGCTGTGCAATGTCAATTTGCTGTGTCGCCATGTTGCTATTTTAAAAGGGAGATAATTACTATAAGAATATAGGTAAGATCCAAGGTACTCCGATTTGGCGCCAATTTTCGGGAGCAGCCATTGGCACAAGCATGTGCACAAATGTTGTAAGTTCAAAATTACAAGTTTCAGGAGAGCCAAAGCAAACTTTATTAAAACCAAGTAGGGCAATTATTTTTATATTAAAAATCAGTTTCTGTACATTAATTACTGATTGCTACTATTTAAACTGAGTTACCGTGCTTGGTAATAATCACAGTCGGGTACTGAATAGTACTTACAGCTCTATTATTACTTATACGATACCACAAACTAACAGTCAAAACTATTAGACAACTGGGGAGACGACTTTGGAGATTTGGTAAGGGACACAACATAATCTTTTTGCAACAGCTACAATGATCAGTATTCTCTTTCCCGAAATGTACCAATTTAAAAGGGTCCGGTCGTCGTGATTGTAGTTGGATCAGTGCCTATCACTGATGTTGTGAGTTAGAATCTCGATCAGGGCGAGGTGTACAACATTATGAGATAAAGTTTGTCAGTGACTTGCTTTCTCCGAGTCCTCCGGTCTCCTCCGCCAATAAAACTGACCCGGCCACGACTAACTGAAATATTGTTGAAAGTGGCGTTAAACACCATCAGACAAACAAAAACAAACAAACAAACAAACAAACCAAATGTACAAAAGGGGTATTTAATGTACAATGATCGTTGAACTCTCTGAACTCTGATACACGATTTTCCGTATTTATAATGTCACAAATCACACCAAAAGTGCATCTTTATTCGCCAACTAGGGATGCACTAGACATGTCTGTTTGCTGCGTCTTGTAACCGTGACCAGTTCCCAGAGGTATATGTACGTGTTGAAGTTGCACGACGAGTGCCAATAGTGGAACAGGAACTGCTTACTCCTCCGGAGCACCTGAGGTCACTCCGATTTTTAGTGGGGTTCGTGTTACTCGATCTTTAGTTTTATATGTATGTTTTGTAGATCATTCTTTGTCCATTCGTCCTTTTTCTTTTGGCCCTTGTGTTGTCTGTCCTTCGATTTACGGATTCTGATTAACCCTTTGGTATTTTCAAACTCTTGTTACATATTCAAAATTCATGTAGTTGCGTTTGTGATTGAAATGCACTTGAATAGTGAATATCTATTTTTATTATGGAACCGTTTATTTTTATTTTATCTATACCGGTATTTTACTCAAATAACCTTTTATCATTCAAGCAACCTTCGAAAATAAAACCGTGTACTTTAGTGCATACGACACGTTTCTGGAATAACCTTCATCAGGTACCCTCAAAGTCAACAGATTAGAATAACCTTCATCAGGTACTCTCGAAGTCAATAATAACCTTCATCAGGTACTCTCGAAGTCAATAATAACCTTCATCAGGTACTCTCGAAGTCAAAAGATTTATAAATGCAATTAAAAAAAAAAACAAACAAAAACAGTCTTTGGGAACAAATAAACCAAAGGGTCTAAGTATGAGAGAAAAATAGTCTAGGTTACCTATGCCTTAGGAATTTTATTTGATTTGATTGTTTTTTGTGTTTAACGCCACTTTCAGCAATATTTCAGCTATATCATGGCGACCTGTTTTAGTGGTGGAAGAAGCCGGAGTACCCGGAGAAACCCACAGACCATGGGCAAGTAATTGGTAAACATTATCACTTGCGGCTGCTAGTCGAGTGCACTCCCCCCCGTAATTTACAAAGCCGGGTGCGAGCCCACGCCGTATTGGTGATAGGCTTGTACCTAACTGATTGAGCCACCCGGACACTCCTATGCCTTAGAGAACATAACTATAGTTTTAATGATAATGACATGATTTAGGTACTGTAATTTCAATAATAGATATATCTTATAATCTATGTCCCTAAACACTGACTACTGGGCTAGATAATCCATGTCCCTAAACACTGACTACTGGGCTAGATAATCCATGTCCCTAAACACTGACTACTGGGCTAGATAATCCATGTCCCTAA
>MJUT01014075.1:59447-70001 GCA_002080005.1 Gigantidas platifrons | reverse complement strand
TTGTGTTGTCTGTCCTTCGATTTACGGATTCTGATTAACCCTTTGGTATCTTCAAACTCTTGTTGCATATTCAAAATTCATGTAGTTGCGTTTGTGATTGAAATGCACTTGAATAATGAATATCTATTTTTATTATGGAACCGTTTATTCTTATTTTATCTATACCGGTATATATTTTACTCAAATAACCTTTTATCATTCAAACAACCTTCGAAAATAAAACCGTGTACTTTAGTACACACGACACGTTTCTGGAATAACCTTCATCATGTACTCTCAAAGTCAAAAGATTTATATGCAATTAAAAAAAAAGTATTTGGGAACAAGTAAACCAAAGGGTCTAAGCATGAGAGAAAAATAGTCTAGGTCACCTATGCCTTAGGGATTTTATTTTATTTTATTTTATTTTTTTGGTGTTTAACGCCACTTTCAGCAATATTTCAGCTATATCATGGCAACCTGTTTTAGTAGTGGAAGAAGCCGAAGTATCCGGAGAAACCCACCGACCATGGGCAAGTAATTGGTAAACAGTGGCACTTGCGGTTGCTAGTCGAGTGCACCCTGCCCCCCGTAATTTACAAAGCCGGGTGCGAGCCCACGCCGTATTGGTGATAGGCTTGTACCTAACTGATTGAGCCACCCGGGCACTCCTATGTCTTAGGGAACATAACTATAGTTTTAATGATAATGACATGATTTAGGTACTGTAACTTTCAATAATAGATATATCTTATAATAAAAGTGTTGGCTTTGAACAGTGTTATTGGTGGAGGAAACCGGAGAAAACCGACCTGTCGAATGTCACTAACAAAATTAATCACATACTGTTGTATTGAGTACACCTCGCCATCAGCGGGATTCAAGCTCACTACTTTAAAAGTGATAGGCACTAATTGCATAGGTAGTTGTAAATCCAACTGCCATGCGATCACGACCACGACGGGAAAAAATGCAAATAATCGAACATTGATCAATATGTTATAAAATTACATAATACATGTAATATCAGATCTAGTACAATACCAGAAAGATAGTAAATGACACGTCCTTGATGAGACTAATACCTTATATGTGGTCTACATAATGTAGACTAAATACAAGTGATAAGACTCGAGATCAATCACTTGCAAGGATATTATGTCAAACATGTCAAGATTGTTTTATTGTACGCTCATACTGACATGCTTATTAGGTCAGCATGTTGATACTATATTAACAGAAGGCATAAACACATGCACTATCATGATGAATAGCTTCAAAGGTACAGTAAACATTGCTTAATACTTCACATCTACATAAACACGAGACTGCCTTCACGATAGGGTGTACACAGCCTCGGTGGTGGTGCAATGGTTAGTGTGCTCACCTCGATTGGGTATACATCATCATCGCATTAAAAATTAACTTGTTCTCGCCATGATATAGCTGAAAAATTGCTGATTTGGTGTTTAACAAGAAAAACTCACTCACTCCAGTGGGGTTTAGCCTTGGTCAGGTCAAAACAAAGATTATATATAACATTTGCATTTGTTGCCTTTCTGCTACAAGGAGAAAGAGCAAAGACTGGTTGGGTCGGAATGAGGATAATGTGTCCGAGTGGAGCGACATAGGTACAGTAAAGATTGCTTTATTCACATCTACATAAGACTGCCTTCATGATAGGTTGTAAACCTCTTTGTGGTAATGGTTAGCATGCTTAACTCCAGTTGATTTGAACCTCGGTTAGGTCAAACAAAAGGATATTACATTTGTATTTGTTATTTCGCCGGTACCGCATCGGTGGTGTAATGGTTAGTATGCTCGCCTAGAATGTTGTTGATCGTGGGTACGATCCCCGTAGGGTCAAACCAAAGATTATAATATTTTAATTTGCTGCTTCTGTGCTAAGCACGTAGCTTTAAGAAGAGAGAGAAAAGCCGGATTTGCTCGGAATCGGGATAATGTGGAGCGACATGCTTACTCGCGGAACGTTATTTCAGTGAGATCGCATTAAAAAATTCTAACTAAACGTGTTGGTCTAGTACACACAGGGGAGATAACCTCATCGATATGTAAATTGTTCTCGCAGTGATATAGATGAACAATTGCTTACTTGGGGTTAAACAACAAGTACTCACGCACTCACTCATCAGAGGCGGATTTAGAGGGGGCGTGCGGGCGGTGCGCCCCCCTAAAATTCGCAAAGCATATGTTATACGACGTTAAGCAGTTCAACAAACAACTTTCTGTAACTTCTAATTCCTTAAACCCCAGAGCTTCTGGGGGGCTTCGCCCCCCACTGGGCCCCAAACCAGGGCTCTGTCCTGGACCTGCTGGGGACCTTAACCGGTCCCGAGAACCATCGCCTACTCACGCCCCCTAACCATAAATCCTGGATCCGCCCCTGCTCATATACTAGTAAGTTGTAAAAATCGTGATACCTATTGCATATCATCGCATACAGATCCGATTTACAAGGATTTATTTATTCACCTTTCAAAAATATATATTGTTTTGTATTCTAATACATGTTCGTTAGAGCGACAGTACCACAAAACAAGTATCGTTGCATAATAGTAATATTATTGAACTAGCTCACAGCATCTGGGTGTACTTCTGGCTTAGCTTAATTGTGTGATTTATACCTTTACCTGGCTGTTCCTATTTGATATTTATTTGGCTGGCCTTAGGAAATTTGGGACCCAATGGTTCCCTGTAAAGCATGCAGTGTGTGTTGTTGTGTGCACTTTAACAACCGAGAGTAAATAACTCCATGGGAAACCATTGTTCAAATTGGCTTAAGGCCAGTCCTGCATTTGACATAATGTTCTGCGATTATTGTATTTTACAGAATTTGTCTTGTATCTATGATATTTTATCACGAATAGCCCTTTTGGAACTCATTACGCATATAAACAATTTATACATCGGTATTACATCGGTAGCCTCTCAATGTAGCAATCCAAAGTCATATTGGATGATTGGTCGAGTTCTCAATTCTTGAGGAAATATCATTTTCGATGGTTTCACGTCAGTGTTCTAATTAACAAAGCTAAAATCTCCAATTAAATCAAAACATTTCGCAGATAAAAATGTTTTGGTTATTTTATGATAACAATTGATACATTTTAATAAAAATTGTGCATAGATTAAAATTTGACAACAGATTTCAATTTTTTTTAAACTGTGAATAGACCTCATGTCCTGTGATCAATAATTGTCACTTTCCAAAAAATTATTGATGTGTTTGTGCTATACGTCTTCCAGAATGTTATTTGTTTGAATATCCCACCGAGCGTAGATTTTCGACAAATGCTGTATTACAATTGACAACATCAAACAAATAACATACACGAGAGGGGTTATAGGGTTGGAATTTCATTAACCGGTTTAACACTGCCACATTTTTGTGTCTGTCACCAAACCAGGATCTGGATATCCTACGCCGTATGTTGTGGTCTGTTTTTGTGTTCAATGGTTTGAGGTGAGAGGCGGTTGTTCGTTTTGTTGATATTGATGAAATTGTTGACCATCACTGTTTAAACTTTATGTTTTTATAATGCAATGGTAAACGAATAAATTTACATCTGTGAAATTACACAGAAGTTCAGTTTGACAAAACCCCACTGGGAATGACACAATTTAATGTTATCTATTCGGTCTACATACAAATTCTGCCGTCAATTCTTTTGGATATCCTATCTGTTTGGTGTACATGGTGACACGTCTCAGAGAAATTGCAACTTGGTTTGTCAATAAACATAACAACAATATTTTCGGACACAATACAAGTTATAACGACGTACTATAACAGCAATTCAAAATGTGACTTTTCCTTTTCAGTTTTAGTCTCGCGTTTATTTTCACAGTATCTGTGTATTTATCTGTGACATAACCTAACCTCACCTAACATAACCTTGCATAGCCAAGCCTAGCCTAACCTAACCTAGCCAAGCCTAACCTAACCTAGCCTAACCTAGCCTAACATAACATAGCCAAGCCTAACATAACCTAGCATAGCCTAACCTAACCTAACCAAGCCTAGCCTAACCTAGCCTAACATAACATAACCTCACCTAACCTAACCTAGCATAGCCAAGCCTAGCCTAGCATAACCTAACATAACCTAGCCAAGCCTAACCTAACCTAGCCTAACCTAGCCTAACATAACCCAGCCAAGCCTAACATAACCTAGCATAGCCAAGCCTAGCCTAACCTAACCTAGCCTAACCTAGCCTAACATAACCTAACCTCACCTAACCTAATCTAGCATAGCCAAGCCTAGCCTAGCATAACCTAACCTAACCTAGCCAAGCCTAACCTAACCTAGCCTAACCTCACCTAACCTAGCCAAGCCTAACCTAACCTAACCTAGCCTAACCTAACCTAACCTAGCCAAGCCTAACATAACATAACCTAACCTATCCTAATATAAAACAATACAATGCAATACATAGTATACCATATCATAGCATAGCACAACGCAACAGAACACACCATGCAACATAATTATACCTTCATATTATTTAAAATCCACCTGTTATGCAAATCTATTGTCAAAACTCTCCATTATCTTTAAGGAATGGAGAGTTATTGTTCTCTTTGTACTTTAGGTACTATACATATTTTATTTGTTATAAGATTCATAATTAATAAAATTAATAAAGTACAATTGGTGGATTTTAAGTTGGAGAATGTCCTCGTATCTCTCCATTCCTTAAAAACAATAGGTATCGGCTCCATTATTTTTAAGGAATGGAGAGTTACTCGGACATTCTCCTATACGTATTGGTTAGATGTGACGATTTATTGTAGTAATTATCTACCTGTGCAATCAGTCCAATGAGTTCAAGTCTGGCTGTTACTCGTGGCAGATCTTATATTCTGTGGTTAATCTGGTTCCATTCATCATTACAACATCACCATAAAGCCTAAATATTATTTCAAATGTGGTGTTAAACAACATGATTCAATAGCAATATCTTATCATTTTTGCCTAAAATCTAAGTTTTCATTGCAGATGATCTTCTGAAATTGCAACTTGAACTTTACAATGTAAAAGACAGATTAGATCGTACCGAAAGTGATAATGCTATTCTAAGGAACCGAGTAGATATACTGTCCCATGAAAACTATAAAATTAGAGGACAATTACGGAGAATGTTGTCGATGGAGAATAAAATACATAAGACATTCAAAGAAGTTATCGAGGACACAGACAGTTTGAATGGATATTCAGATCAATTGTTTCAGTATGGTGATGCAAAACTTAATACGGACACGCATTTCATTTTACCAGAATTAGGACAAATGCTGAATAATAAATTCAAACCAAAGTATGACAGAGATCTGGAAGATTCAAGTAAGATATTTTTACAATCTGAAGAAAATTAGACGTTTGTTGTATCTTTTTTTTGTGTGTTAATTTGCTTTCTTTGGCGATATACTCATATCTAACGATCTCCCGTTTGGGTAATGTCATATAACCTTTCATTCATCTTTGACCGTTCAATCATATGCAAGACAGTGAAATATATTGACCAATCGAACATTAGATCTTGGTTTGTACTCTAACGATTTAGTAGGAATATCGCTGATTAGTCAGTTGAAAATATGAACCGTGAAGTGTCCCCATTCTTGAGCTAGAAGTTAGTGTAGAAAAAAGATATAACAAAAAGGCACCTTTAATTATACTTTACGTTTTCATTTTCCCTATTTGTCTTTGTTAGCGCAGCCGGTCAATATTTTAGTATCTTGACCGGGCCCGATCAATATAATGTTTTCTTCCGAATTTTGTCCGAACTCGTTTTTTGTCTTAGATATACAATAACAAAAACATGTCGTCTGACAGATTTGCATGTATTGAGTATAATATAACAAATAGTTCATGGCACTTCGGGCCAAATGGCAGTTTATGGACCGCGGTCTGTCACCCACAAAATAGTGTATGGACCTCAGCTTCGCTTCGGTTCATATACTATTTTGTGGGTGACATCCCGGTCCATAAACTGCCATATGGCCCTTAGTGCCATGAACTATTTGTTAATTATTAAGTCAATACATTTTCAGTTCTGCATATAATCCTTTTTTTAATTTAACTATAGTTATACCACACATTTGTCCCACAATGTTCTGAGTCATCGACATTGCTTAATAAGATAATTTGTTGGCACATACATGGGATAACGATAAGAATCGTGTATAAGATGGTGATAGTTGGCAATCCATTTCGTTAAGGCTTAAATAATATCCGTCGACGTCAAAAAAACAGGAATTTCAACTTTATAAGAGAAAGAAATTTTGAAAGCAAATACATTTTGATTAAAAAAATAAATAAAAGTTGAGATTTTATATCAAAGACACGAACATTTTATAACACAACAACAATACAAACACAAATAACACAGAGAAGGAAATATTTGACAATGGAACCGAGAATAAAGTCTCGTGCAGGATACATTACAAACACCTCTTGGTGGTAATCGTAGATTTATGCTACAATGACCAAAGTGTGAGTGTACCCTAGGACAGATTTCAAGATACCAAAGTGGTAACCAGGAGTCGTAAATCGATGGACAAGCAATACATTGACCAAGATAAAAAGAAACAAAAACCCACAATGGTCAGCAAAACACTACCCAGCACACTAAAAGATTGGACAACACGAATATAACTAATTACCGGTGCCCAGGTGCTTACTGTTAAACGTTAAGCAAATGTCAGAACTAATAAAATAACAAATACACAAAGATGATATTTTATTTTCTATCATGTGGTATACAAATGCCAACACGATAATGTCATAGTACTAAATAGATAAACGTATCTTGAGAGGACATTCTAGGATTGATAGAAGAATGAACCATATTGATATGGCTATTTTGTCTCTTCATATTTCATCTTCTAAGTGTATAATTAAAAAATATCTTTAGGATGTCATCTGTCTTAGAATATCACATATTTCGGACAAAAGAAAAAGTCGAGCAAAATGGCTGGTTTCACTATCTAAAGCTGTTAAGTATATATATATATATATATACATTCTCTGGGTTCTAGCTTTATAAATCATATTAAAGACAATCTTTTAAAGTAGCATGTTTAGTAGTTCATATATATATTCTATCTTTTCAGATACAACGACAACATCCACAGGCAAACCACCACAAACTACAACACAAGCCACCACCACAACACAAACCTCCTCCACAACAGCAGCCACTACCACAACACCAGCACCACCCATTATTACACAACCACCAGTAATTACTACCCCTTCAAATTTAGAAAGAGTGGGATTTTCTGTCGGACTATCCAAAACAGTTCCTTTAGGTTTCATTGAGATGGTTCATTATGATAGAGTGTTTATGAACGTCGGAAACGGATATGACCTCAACAAAGGAAGTTTTATCGTGCCTGTACCTGGTGTTTATCTGTTTTATTTTAGTGCTTTGAACAAACCTGGTCATAATGCATATATTGAATTGGTACAGAATGGTGTTCGATTGGCTATAATCAATTTAGGCGATACTGATTATAATATGGGTAGTCAGATAGTTATGGTTTATGTAGGCACAGGTGACCTTATTTGGGTCAGGAATGCTTCTAGTGCAGGACCAATATTGTACGGCAATGCACACGAACAGTATAACACATTCTCTGGGTTCTTGCTTTATAAATCATATTAAAGACAATCTTTTAAAGTATCATGCTTAGTATAAATTTCATCTTGAAATTTCTATAAATTTACTGAACATTTTTGTATTATTTAACCACCCAGTTATTATAATATTATTGTTTATATATCCTGCATTTGGGTTATTTTTTGGTCATAATAAATGGGGTGAAATAAACTGTGGCTTTATTATGGCATTGCCATAATAACACTTTTCTCATTAACCTAATTAAGCTATTAATCCACCCCTTAACGGAACTACTGTTTGTGTTTCTGTTGTGACAGCAAGCTTTACATATTTGAACGAAATGTAAGAAATATGTCAAAAACTTGTTCGCAATATTGTGCAAAAAAATGCATTTTACGCTTCATTTTTATTCACAAGTAAAACATTGTGTGTTCTTTAAATACATTGTTGATTAATAATGACCTATTTCATTTGATGAGTGCGTAGTGTTACATAATGACCGTGTCACACGTGTATGCATTACTACGCATAACGATAAGGTATATTATCTTTTTGTAAGCATTTTTTTTAGGCAAGTTTTATTGCAGGATAAATACAATATCGGTGTATTGTATATATCTATTTAGGTACATTTTGTATCATTACGGGTTTCCTGCCAAAATAATAAAGATTTTCTATTACAGGTTTAGTTTTATTGCACATGCGCAGCATATCACAATAAATGAAACATTTGTAAACAAATGCAGACAGTGAGAACGCGAATTAAAAATATGTAAATCAATGTTCAATAACACTGGTAATTATCATTAATTAACCAATACATCTGATAACACACATACATGAACCCGAGACATTCCACTATTACCTTACCGTGTTTTTAGCTTATCTTTTACGCCAAATATTAAAGCGTTTCAACACGCTAAATAGCTCCCATGCAAGAGCCTGTAAGAACACTGAATATACCCAGATATATATTGAATTGATCCATTATGTACACGTGAAAGTAACGACTTTCCAAGCTTTATGTTTGAGTAAGTCGTACTACCCCAGAGGAAATCTATGTGATGGTAGTTATTTATATACTGATATTTACTACAATTCAGATTAATACAGGTAAATCTAGTATTAGAAATTTATAATTAGGTCTTAGATTATTTTTATAACCAACGTAACTTTGGCTAATTGGTTTTAGTGCCGAAACAACCTCATAAAACACAATTCACTGTGTCAAGGAAAATATGTTTAATAAAAGTTAAACACTAATAATAAAAACGTAGATATATAATTTAATGGACACGACGCGTTTCTGCAATAATCTTCAGCAGGTACGATCGAAGTCAAAAGATTGGAAAGCCAAATAATAAGCCGTGAATGACATCTCACTTTTTATTATACCATGTTAAAAAATACTGCTCAGACCTGCTAATGTGGGTCACGGGTCACTGTGAGTAGCATGTGTAGCCACATGAACAGATACGGTGTTGAAAAAACTGTCGATATTCATAAAATATTGACAAATGCAATAAAATGTTATGTTTGTCTCCAAGAAATATGATAGACAAAACCATGTGTGAAATTTTTATGACGAAATATCTCCGATTTCAATGTAAATTTTCGAGTTGAAGTGGAGAAACACCCACATGTAATTTTAGCAATGTATTTTTTTTTATCTTGGACAATAATGAGCGTCCTGATTGGATGCCCGATTTAAAACACACTGACTCCGCGTGGTTTAGCAAGGTTACTCAGGTCAATAGTTTATAAATATAGAATCTGGAATACGGTTGATCATTGATTTAAACAAGAAAAAAGGGGGAAAAGGGGGGGGGGTGAATTTTATTTGTGAATTTTACAGTTAAATAAATGTTATGTTTCGACAGTTTAAAGAGAAAAATAAAAATGTGTTGCGACTAAAGCTTAAATCAGCGTTAAAAATTGAACAAATATCAGTGGTTTTGTAAATGAGATTTATTTCAATAAAAACACAGGACCGGACTTTCAGCAAAAATAATAATCCAGGATTAGTTTTTTATTAAAAAATAATCCAGGACCCCTGTGTCCATGATTTTTTTTTAAGTTAAATAATATGAAATATTGACATCCACACTTGCCTTTTGGACAGCACATTTCTGTGTCCACACTTGCCCTCAGGCAACACTTGTTATATTTAAATAAAACTCCATTACTATAATCTAACAATTGCCGTTATGCACTAACATTTACTAATTTTCAAATGTAATTAGTGACAAAGCATGTTGTTTTCTATTAGCATTCGTTTGTAAAATTGTGTTCCCCAGAGAACGTATCTTGTCATATTGCAGTTTTCGTCTAAGCAGTTGTGTTGAGGAGATACAATGTTGCATAATTCTTCATTTATCTGTCAAATATTTATCATCGTGTACTTAGAAAGAGAGACATTTGTCACAATTGAACATAACCATTAATTCTTTCCATCCATTTCCATTTAGATTTGAAAAGAAAATTTTGAATCAGAAGCCGTAAAACACAAACAGATAAACGACGATCTACAAAACACTACACAGAAAACCAATCTGTCTGACGTGAACATTGGTCTATTCACTTTATGCACTTCTTCTTTAAATTTTGGTTCAGGAAAAGTTTGAAGATAACAAAAGGGTAATCAGAAGAGGGGCAGACAACTCAATGGCATAAATAAGAAGAAAAGGACAAACAATGATCAACTTTAAAAAAACAAAAGATCGAGCAACACGAACCCCACTAAAAACTGAGGGTGAAGTCAGATGCTTGCAACGGTCATTCATTTGGCGCACATCTTTTTTTTTTATTCATGACTGGGTTTACACACAGTCCACTACATAAACAACCAGTATTTTGACCACAACAATAGTTGTTTGGTGTAACAGTTGTCGGTTAACAAACAACCAGTATTTTGACCACAACAGTAGTTGTTTGG
>MJUT01014075.1:0-22929 GCA_002080005.1 Gigantidas platifrons | reverse complement strand
ATTGGTTTTATTTTGTTCGTTCAGAAATGTTTTTATTACTTTTTGTTCTTGCACACCACAAGTTAAACATTATCTTAAAAAAAACCTCTACAAAATCCTTTAAGAAATGTACGTTATCTATACAATAATTTGCCTACTTTATAATATTAATATTAAGAGCAAGTGTGACCTAAGATGCGATAGTCATAGTGCCACAAGAATCTATTTAGACCATAATATAATTTATCATACTTCATGCAAAAATCTATTAATTTCATTTGATAATAGGCATTTGACATTCCTCAATAGCTTTCGAGTTTTGCCGATTAGTCATTTCCGGTAAGTTTTCAATGTGTTTTTAGAAACATCCGTGCTATACACGATTTATCAATGTGTTTTCCAAAATTTCAACAAATTTCCCAAAATTTCAAAGCAAATTAATTTTTTTTTTTTCATATTTCATAAAATTTCAAAATTCTAAAATAAAAAAAAATGTTTTTTTAAAGTTCAAAATTTTCCAAAAATTTCAAAATTTCAAAAATTCTAAAATTTTCATAAGATTTCAAAATTTTCAAAAAAATTCAAAATGATAAAATTTTCAAAAAGTTTAAAAAATTTCAGTTTTCATAATTTCTAAGTTTTAATATATATAGTATAACTAATCGTAGATTTTGAATATCAAAATAAGAGCACGAGGAACCGAAGTACGCATAAGGATTTAAACGAGTGGGCGGAACTTGTTCCGTCCACGAGNTGGTAAAAAAGTTATAGCCTACCATTATGAAAATATTACCGGTACTTGTTGAAATGCTAGTAGTTGCTTTATTCAGGTAGTGATATGTACATAGTGTGTCCCATTAGTTAACTGACTCCAAAAAAAAATTCAAAGTCCTCTTTACTATTGGCATTCAGTACAATAAGTATATGTTATCTGGATGTGAATTGATTGATACCGAAAATATCAGCCTGCCGACCCAGAATATGAAGTTTGTTGGCGAGTGAGCGAAGCGAACGAGTCACAAACTTCATATTCTGTCGAGCAGGCTGATATTTTTCAGTATCAATTATATTCACATTCAGATGACATGTTTATCATCCTTAAATCAACCATAAACACGGATACATCTATATTTGTATTTTTCGCGGGAAAAATTACATCATTCAAAATATTCAAAATACGCTTCCCCAAAACCGTAGTTCATAAGTAGTTTGCAAAATATACCATTCATTTTTACAGATTTATATAAATGTTAAGATTGTTGGATTTTCCCTTTAATGGGGATATTCATTTTTTTTTATTACAAACATCAAAGTCACCCATTTTCATTAAAGGTTTTGCTTACCAATGCCGTTCCGGTTTAGAAAACATGACGGTCACAACCTCCTTTATGACGTAAAAAATTATGACGTCTGAGGAGAGGTTATCAAGAATTGTGTAAAGTATATTTTTGTAGGACGATGTTTGTTGATATTTCTAACGCGACAGTTCTTAATTTGATATATGTTTTAAAAAATAATGTTAACTAGCTAATGGTGTGGATGAATTTTATTTATTTTTGCCATCTTCACAGGAATTATCGTTTAAATGTTAGGAGAATTTGGTGATAACTCCTGCTGACTGTTGATAAGTCCTGCTCAGCTCACGCGGACTTTGATACGAGTTTTGTTTATGGAGCCGGCAGGTATATATAGCCGGAGGGAAGGATGATAAAAAAACATAATGCCTTTAGTTGAGGGTGTTATGGTAGATGACCACACTCTCGTCTCGCGTGATATTCTTTTTCCAGAGTGTGATAATTTTTCCCTCGTGTGGTAATCTACCATAACACCCTCAACTAAAGGCAGTATGTTTATAATATTGCTTATGTAAATAAACGTTAAGAGAATACTGAAGGGGGAATCAAAAATGGACAGTCCAAAGAAACTGGCAACATCATAAGATGAAGATAAACACAAGACAATATGTAATATATGGACACTGCTCGTAAATAATGTATTGTGATTTATTGTATCCCTAATTCCTATAATAGTCACTTGACACATGCATTGTTATGTATGATATTTAAGAAATAATTCATGGCAGGCATAGAGTTGTGCAAATTTACACATTAATTTTTAACCTTTCGTGAACTATATATACACACAGCATTTGGTGGCTGTTCTATTTACCTCCTTCGGAAATTTTGAATTGATTTTGAATTACAGTCGACTCTCGTTATCTCGAACTCGGTTGAGTCGAATTTCCGGTTCAGTCGAATTTTTATCGAAGTCCCGAACTTCGTTGTGTATCAATATATATAATTTGACTCCTGTTGAGTTGAATTCGGATGAGTCGAAATTTCGGTTGTGTCGAATAAAAGTTTTGGTCCCGAGATGTAGAAAGCCATATTATTTACATTTGTTAAGTCGAATTTACCTGTCAAAACATGTGTATTAGCTTGGGATTAAAATCGGATCACAGGTGAAACATCCGATCATTGACTTTGACATTTTTACCTTAGGCTATTTCACATGTTTATTTCATAATCTGTCAAATTAATTAGTGATAATATTTGAATTGGCTTGGTATTATGACACATGTTAAAAGTGTACAATCAAAAATTATCGATTTATAATAAGTGCGCTTGGGTCGGCATACATTAATGATTATTAAAAAAACACAACGGTCGAACGGAAGCGTTTTATCTATTGAATTACTTGTCGGAAATTAATTTACATTAAAGGAGATGTATAATTTCTCAATTTTGAGAAAATTTTACTCTTAATTAACAGTTGTAATAAAAGGGGAAATTTTTTTCACTTCCAACATGTCTTTCAGAATGTCTTCTGATAATACTGTTGCACGTGTGTCTGGTGAAGGACCCAGGCTTAGTCCTGGGGGGATAGCCAACCACACAAATGCTGATCAAACCAGTGAAGGACCCAGCCTAAAAACTGGGGGGATAGCTGGTTCAGCAGTAACAGGAAAAGACATAAAACGCAAATTAGACGCTAAATCGTATGAGGTTAAATATGACGCAATTGTGACTGTTGAGAGAGGGGATAAAACTAAAAAACAAATTGCTTTAGATCATACACACAAAAAAAAGATATCTAGAAGTTATCAGTCGTTCCACAAGATTCAAAGAATTTAACAGAGAAAAAAAAAACAGCAGCAAAAACATTGAATAAGTTTAAAATCGTTCCGAGAATCGGGACATGCGATGCTGGTTTTAGCTATTCAAAATTTCGCTCGAGTTGTCTCCCTTTCGTCGTTAAAAAAAACTACACTTCCGGTATTTCTCATAGCTCCTCTTGAGTCGAACTACGGTTGACTCGAATTTTTGCCATGGTCCCATCGAATTCGAGATAACGAGAGTCGACTGTATTTGTATTTGAACAAGATATTTTAAAACAATTAATAAATATTTTAAAAAGCTTACCATGAACACTTATTTTTGTATCAAACTTGAAGCATACACGAAGCCAAATAACATCTAATCTTTACGTTTCAAACTGGAAGTCTTCATATGACGCCAATGATGTCATGTTGATTATGTCCCAAAGTCGTCAATAACATTTCGCAGATTTTTTTCAGTTTACAATCGTATGTGTATTGTATGAGGCTCTCCTTGGCTATTTCTTTAATAGTATTTAGCGTCGAAAACAAACACGATGTCCAAGAATAAGAATTATAAGGATTAAACACTGTGTTTTTAGGAAATTATGTATGTATAAACTCCGGCAGCTCACTCACAAAATGTCACAGCAGGAGTGACATGGAACAGCCAGATTTGTTGTGTACCGCACTTGTGCTAAATATAGAGATATTGAGTAATATCGTGTGTGCCGTTTTATAGACGTCATATTAGAATGCTTTTTAAACTCTTATAAGACTTTCGGTTGGATTTTTTTTCATTTGAATGAAATTGAATCATCATATCGCTATTGTTAATAACAATGTCCTTCGACGATTTACGGATTCTGATTACCCCTTTGGTATCTTCAAACTCTTACCGGCAGATGATATTTACCTTTATATCATCTATGCAGGGCTCAATGTAAGATGATAGATCAATATGTGCATATGTTTGGCATATTTCCAGAGCAGTCATTTTTGAGAGTCCATCTGTACACGACTGTCTTGCCAAAACTTCTGTCCATCCATTTTTCCATTCTGGTTCCTACATAAAATTATTGTATTGCAAAATATGTGATGCGGGAAAAATGAAAATGAATAATAAGCAAGATCATATTTGTAGAATTTACTTATTTCAGCAATACCATCGCGGTCAGTTTTATTGGTGGAGGAAACCAGAGTCAACATGGAGAAAACCACCGATCTGTCGCAAGTCACTGACAAACTGTATCACATAATGTTGTATCGAGTACATCCCACAATGAGCGGGATACAAATTAACAACGTTAGTGGTGTTAGGCACTGATTACATATGTAGTTGTAAATCCAACTACCATACGATCACAACCACTACGGCGCCCTTTTACAGTTGAATTTTGGAACTGATCCGATAGTGTGGTATTGTTTGCTTGTCATTTTATTCTTTGTTTGAAGGAATTATTTCATTTGTTTGTTTTCGGTTAATAGAAATAAATTGCTTTTTTTTTTTTGTTTTTTTGTTTTTATAAATATAACTCTGAATATATGTATATTTGACCAAGTTGTAGTTCTTATGCACTCAAAAATGACGTGCAAACATAAGCTAAACTAGTAAGGTACATGTGTGTGAGTGGAAGCAGAAGAATTAACTAATTGGTTTCAAAATTTTAAATATTAAATTGTATTGTAAATGTAATCAAACCTGCCCTTGCGGTCATGTCTATTAAGCATTCGCCTCTATTTAAAGGTTAAACTTTCTTGTCCTATAGAAAATGTCATATGAATTTAATCTCTTTAAGGAAGTTACCCGTCATATACGACCACCTATTCTTTGTCTCAGAGGTGATCTCTAAATACAGGTTTGACTGTAATGCATGTGGTGCCATCTTGTTTAAATCTTTTGAGTATTATCTCAAAGACCGTTTTTATGCAATTCTAAAAACAATTCTCCATGTGATATTTTATCTACGAACTATGATATTGAACATAATCAGTCAGTGTGACATCCAACACATTATGAGGTTACCGATAAAAACAATAGCGTCAGTTTAGAAAGTCTCGGCATATATTTTCACAATTCGTCCTGCTGGACGCGCTGTGATACTCACGATAATATCTGTCTCGACCTTCATAACTGCTGTTATTCTATATAAATTTTAGCTAAACTCACCGACGGGAGATAATCTGGATCGTAGTTAGAATCGTACGTCAATGGTGTGTCTTCAAATACGTCATCGCTATCTACTGCTCTTTTACGTCTCCTATTTTTATGACATTCCTGGTACAAGTTTGTAGCGAGAGGCGTCTTAGTATTTTTACATTGCACCATTGGTTCCGTCAGATTGCAGTGCACGTTATTGAAATTTGCAATGTCGTCATTCTGATCTGCCACGTCCACACAAAGACAATATTCCTTTAAAGAAAGATCTTCTGTGGGGAATGTGGGCAAGGGTGAAAATAGTTCTTCATCTGAATTCCTCTTTACTCTAATAAAATATATAATCAACATATCAAATGAACAAGCAAGATGAAACTAATTATATATAATATATTTATACATGAACTCGAAAATGTATTGCATATATGCATTTCATGATTTTTACTGCTCACTGCATACTGACAACGCAATTTCTTTTAAAAAACATTATTCGGGCCACTCGAGCTTGTCCCCTTCTTCGAATATTTATTTATTATAATCCTTGATATTAAATGCTTTACTTAGCCAGGATAAAACGTAGCAGGTGCCCAGTAACCCAAGACCCACTAAATCTTGGCCTGGGCCCCGGAAAACTTTCACACACTATCTCGCCTAGCTACTTACATTTTGGACTTAGCAAATGTTATTGTTGGGAGCCCAGCTGGCAACTGCAGCAAAACTACTAAGTTTTGTCCCTGTTTAGTATATTAATATTAGTGTGAAAATATAGGGTATGGAGCTGCACTTAATAGTTTTATGTAAACGTCTAATATTCAATCCAACATTTTTGTTCTTCCCTCAATACGATTCAATCCATCACCAGTTAGTGCCCTCAAAATCAAATCCACTATTACAGTATAGCTTTATATGTACCTCCATGATCTGGCAAAATCAATTAGTGATGTAGAAGAATTGGATCCTCTTGGCATAAGATCATCAGACATGTCTTTTGTTTTGCTGAGATATCCACATAGTCCCTCTGTTTGTTCTATGTCTAGGGCAGATGGTTTGATAGAGATAGGTGTAATAAAGCTGCCATCAATATGAAATATTATAATTGTGCCAATGGGAAGCGTCACCTACCATGAAATAAAGATAACACAATATTTAGAGGGAACAGTACAAAGCAAAAACATGTCGAAAAATACATCAATAGAAAAAAGGATTGAAATGACAAAATAACATGTAACACAAGCTCAGATGAAAAACAAATGTGCTGTCAGTTGTTATGAAGGGTGTGTAATATGTGGAAGGTTTGTTCTAGCTCCATCAATAGAACTTGCCCTAAAGTCTCCACTTACAAAGTCGTAGAAAGGATAACATTTAAAGTAAAAAACAAAAAACAAAAAACAAAAAAAAACCTTTAAAGTAGGGATGGCAATGAGTACTCGAGTACTTGCTCGGAAGGCCGAGTACTCAAGTACAATTTCCGTACTCGAATACTCGCCTAACTTTTTTATCTTTAGACATTTTCCCTTTCATTTTTCTCTTTGAAATATATTTTTAAAAGTAGAGTTTAAGCGTGAACAAATAAGAATACAGTTCACCGTATGTTGTACGTTGTTAGAAATAAAACCGGTACATTAAAATGCCTCCACAAAAATCAGCGGTACGGAATTATTTTAAACGATCATTAAATGGAAATGCTGTAAAATGCAAAGTTATCTGATCTGACTTAGAAAAATCCCCACTCGAGTGGTGGGCTGATAGAGAAACCAAATATCCACGATTATCAGTTATTGCAAAACGTGTCTTAGCAGCACCGGCAACATCCATTCCTTCTGAGAGGATTTTTTCATCTGCAGGACTAATTGTAACAAAACTTCCAAATAAACTATCATCCGAAGTTGAAGATCAGATCATTTTTCTGAACAAGAACAAAATTAAATTGCCCCGCAATGAACCCCATACAACTGATTAGGTGTATTTATAGTGGTGTTTGTACAGTGATTGTGTTGTTTACGGATCAATAACTTACATTTAAACTGTATTTGCCTTTAATTGTTAATCATGCATGTAATTATAACTGTCACTTCTTTGTAGGTATGTTTGATGATTAATTGTGTAATAAATGTTTATTTAAAACGATTAAATTTTCATTCTCAATTAAATATTGCACTGTAGTTGTATATTTGTATCTATTTGGTCGTACATTTGTCAAATATTTGGTTGAAAAGTACAATTTGGTATTGGTCTTTCTTCAAATCGTCAAAGGATTTCAGAGAAAAATATTGTATCTATTTGGTCATCAAATCTGTATAGTCGGGTCATACGTAATTTGGTATTAATTTTGTCTTACAACAGAATAATGATAGTCATAATCTCGGGTCATAGATTTCTTCAGAATGCTGAGGTGTCTTCCGAGTACTCGAGTATTGAATTCCAGAAATTTTGACATCCCTAATTTAAAGTGAATGTCATGATGATTCAATATTCATACTTTCTAAAGCTGAATGAAAATATGTTTAAAAAGAAACCAACAACAACAACAAACAAAGAAACAAAATAAGAAACAAATACAAACAAACAAGAAATCAAACAAAACATATATATAATATGTGAGATACGATGAATTATGATCGCTTATTTATAATTGCTGAATGAAGATATGTTTAAAACTAATGATAAAAAGTTGATTTCTATATGCTTAATGAATTTCGTTTATTTATAATTTTAATATTATTTATATCCAGACAAACCGCATCGGTGGTGTAATGGTTAGCGTGATCGCTTCAGGTGTTTAGATCGAGGGTTGGAGACTCGGTTGTGTCAAATCAAAGCCTATAAAATTTATATTTGTTGCTTCGCCACAAAGCACGCAGCATTAATATAAGGATTGGCATGATTTATTTGAGATGTTCTGTTCAGATGTTAAAGTGTCTGGTCCGTCTTTTAAATGTTTCACTATTTTTGCCATTATTTTTTGTTTTACCATATTCCAAACATTATTCATCAGTGTATGGCAATTTAATTTAGAAGCAAAATTACGCCAGGAAGTGCGACGATTTTGTTTTAATATTCTTCGAGCTTTTGCTCTGAAGATGTGGAAATTATATTATTATATGATGTAGGATGTTTTCCGAAATGTCGTTCAGCAATTTTTGCAATTTGTGATGGCATCTTTGCAATCATCATTAATCCATGGTTTACCTTGGTGTTTTGGATTTCTGGAGGTCTTTGGAATAGTCTCATCAACAATCTGCCAATCTACTTCGGTAGATCTACTTTTAGATCTCTGAGAAGGGGAGTGTGTTTTGTCCATTGGCACGCCCCACACCGTCTTGTCGCTCACATTTACACCCGCTGCGAAACAGGACAGAAAAGCTAGCAAAAGGCTTAGTTTTATACTTATTTCTAAAGGACGTACAAATAAATTATATAATTTCCGACAATGTACATATATGTATGTTATCTGGATGTGAATTGATTGATACCGAAAATATCAGCCTACCGAGCAAGAATATGAAGTTTGTTGCCGAGTGAGCGAAAAGATTTGGTTGAGTGGTACTTTAATTATTATCCGGAAACCAAAAGTGTGACGGACGGACGGACGGACATGAGGATCCCTATATACCCCTGACTCTCGTCGAGCGGGGGTATAACAAGCGCTTATACTGCTACCGTGTCTTATCATAGTTCAACATGAATAAGGTACCAGAAAAACTATATCTTGAACAGTGACCTTATAATACGAAACATTTTCCAGTTAATGCAATTTGACTGAATAGAGCCAGTGCAAGATAAACAATCATTATGCTTACCTTGAATTGAGTGCCTGTTATTTTCTCTATGATCATGTGTTTATTGTCACACACTGAATATGCCATACTAGGGTAATGTCTTCCAGATACAAAAAGCTCAGTTGAAATAACATCACACGTTCGTACCACAAAAAGTGAGTCATGACTTCGTATAGCTATACCACAGTTACATACTCCTGTAGAACATCTTGTTGTTAATGTGTGTACCTAAAATAAAATATCAAACATGTTAATGATATTATGATTGATAGAAAATGCTGTATTTTCATTGGACACCAAGCCGGATTCATCATGCTATGCACATGACTGGAGTCGTCAACATATATCACGTGATTCAAGAGGTGAAAATGTCACCCGTCTAGCATTGTTTTTCTATTCTCATGTCATTTCATTGTGCTAGTCGGTAAAATAAACATATTGTACATTGACACACTTTGAATGGAGCTGAAATGCCATCGCTATGACGTAACGCATATAGAGGATAGAGGAAAAACTAAATTTGTTATCCCTACCCTATTTTCCATGCTATTCCAGTGGCAGTCAAATGTTGTGCCCTTCTTTGCCCATTACCCCCTATTTTCTATCTACGTTTTAAATATTGTAAAAGTTGTTCTTGTCCTGAATAGCTGTAATACTGTTCGTCAAGCAATAATTAATCATTCAATGAATCACCTATAAATCATAAAACCCTTTTTGCAATTTAATTGAAGTAATATTGAAAGTGGCATTGAACATCCATACAACATGAAAACCTAACATTTTGATAATGAGGGTATCTGATGATGTTTTTTTCAGAAAGGTGCCGTGCACACTAAATTCGATATGTACGTTTCTACTACAACCAATTTCGATTTCTGATACATTTACACACTTTTGACGGCTTTGCCTTACCCAATATGGGTATCTTTTGTGTCTGTATAGGATATGCTCTCCACACCCATTGTAGGTAAACGTTTTACCATCTGCTGTTTGGTATTGAGGGTCATTCCAGGTTTTACATAATCTAGATGTAACGGCCGAATCACAATCCGACACAACGATCTACAATGTACAAATGTAAGTATTTTTCATTTCATTGTTCTGCAAATTTTTAACTGTACACAGATAACTAATTTGATACTAGCACATAATAACAAATAAAATAACAGAGTTATTGCATATTTCAAAGAAACAGTGATAAAATGAGGAAACAATACCACACTGTTTGAAGAATTCCAAAGTCCAATAGAAAAATCGTAGAAAGAGGCAAAATCATAACACATAACACTAGTACAAGAACGCTCGCTTTCCTGCCTTGGTACAGGTCATTCAATATAAATGGCTGGACTAAACACGATTTATGAGCCCAAATCTCCCATCTTAGTGAAATGATGAGGTTATGCTAATAATATGGTCGAAAAATACATGCATAACTATATTGGAAATGCATGAAAATGTTATAGTTCCATTACTACTGCATAAATTGTTGAATCGATATGATGGAATTATATGACCAACTACATAGCATTCCTAATCGTCCTACAAAACATGAAAGGTATCACACCAACAATACTAGAAGAGTTGCGTTCCCAAAGTATAACTATACTGAAAATGCATGAAAACGTGAAAGCCCTACAGAAATTATCGAATCAAAATGGCAGGATAATATGATCAACTATACATCATGACTAATCATCCTACAAACATGAAAGAACGAATGAATGGACATACTGCAAAATTATATGCCCCCATACTATCATATGCTGGACATAGAAATACACATTTATACAAATGGTAAAAAGTCTGGCGTTGCCTTTAATATGCACATGTGACATTTATGTAATCTGACATTTTATAAACATCTCCTATCTCAATAAGGCCTATGGGTTACCATGACCTGGATCGAATCAACGATCTTCCACACTCGAGGCGAACAAACTAGTCATTGCGTGGTGCTATGGCTAGTTTTGTCGCTTAAGTTTGGAAGATGCGCTTCCAATTCTAAACAATTTGCTCGCGGTTTGGATTTAGAACTAGAGGCTCTGGAGAGCCTGTCATCGCTCACCTGGTAATAATTGGCAGGGTAAATCCTTAGGAACGTGAAGTCTAACAAAGATTCACATTTTCTTGCAACTTAAGACACAATTTGCTTACTATTGAATGTGTGCTTCATAAATTCTGAAAACCTAAAGTCAAAATTAAAATCTCCCATGGTAAGTATATTAGACTGCTTAAGTTTTAATTCTTGAAGAAGGTTATCAACAAGCATATTTTTCAAGTCTTTCTGTTTGCAGATAGGAGCAGCATAGAACAAATCAAGTCAACTGGCTTGGTACTTTCTGAGAAGAACAACTCAGTACAAATTCCCATTGGGTCTTGTAGGCTTCTATGTTAAACTTTGTTCGTCTATGGTGGCCATCTTGAATTTCCAATCGGAACCAAATTTACAATTTAGGTAGAGGACCATCCATAGATCATTCACACCAGAAAACAAATTCAATTGAATCAGTAGTTTCTGACCAGAAGATTTTTAAAGATTGACGAATCAGAAAACATTATCTACCCCTGGCAGCCATGTTTAATTACCGATCAGCACCAACATTACAATTCTGGTAAAGGACCTACCGGTATGTTAAACTTCATCCGTCAATGGAGGTCACCTTGAATTTCCAATCGGCACCAAATACACAAGGAAAATATTTTTTAAATCCTGCGTTTCCGGTAACCTGACCAACCTAAATTTTTGGTACTTTCCCTAACTGTTTGTGACATTTTTGAACAAGCACTGTTAAAGTGAAGATGAGTCCCCTATATAACCTGTGTAAAAGGTTTTGGAAAAATAAAAAAAATTACCAACCGATCGACACTATTTTTTTCAAGCATGTTACCGGAAACACAAGGATTTTTTTTTATTACGCCCAATAATATATGAGGACCATCCATAGATCATTCACACCACAAATCAATTAAATCAGCTCAGTAGTTTCTGACAGGAAGATATTTAAAGATTGACCAGTCAGAAAGCATTATCTGCCCCTCGCTGCCATGTTTGATTTCCAATAAGGAGGTCGGATCCTAATTATTTTTTCTCATACACATCTTAATATGGATGGTGAGTTGGTCATGATGATACATGTACATTGAACTACGTTTGTTGGTTAGATGGAACAAAACAGCTGGGTCAGAAGTGCACGATGTAGCTGTCATATGCATACTGGAATTATTCCAAGAATATAACGGAATAAATACCAAATCAAAACATTTGAAAATCGAGAGGGAGCTCAATCCAACAATCCAAACGACAGTGTAAAGCTTGAAGTAAACTGATTCAAGCATACTTGAGCAAGTGCATGTCATGTGAAAAAGTGACATTAATCTGATGACGGTTAAAGTCCCATAACTCTGCAATTATATATCAGAAAATTTTCAAAATTGAAAGATAGCTTACTTTTATCAATCCCAACAACACTGAAAAGTTTCAAGTAAATTTATGCAGGCATACTATAGTGCACAACATGTGATAAAGTGACTGCCATCTTGGATTTCCAATTGACACAAAAATAACAAACTTGGTAGTTGATGTTGCAATTCCATCGGCTGAGTTTCTGACAAGAAGATCTTCAAAGTTTCAACCAATCAGAACACATTATTGGCCCTGGCGGCCATGTTGGATTTCAGATCTGCACCAAACTAACAAATTTAGTAGAGGGCCTCCCAATGAACATTTCTGCCAAATTTGGTCCAAATCAGTTCAGTTGTTTCAAAGAAGAAGAAGAAAGTATGAAAAGTTTACAGACGCGGACGACGACGACGGACGCAAAGTGATGACAAAAGCTCACATGACCCTTTGGTTCAGGTGAGCTAAAAAACCATATAAAGTCTAACCTGTATATCAGGTATATTAACAGTATCCCAAACACCAGACAAACCAGTAGATGAGCCGTTTTCTGTCTTCAATCGAATATGTGCCGTCCTATCATTAGTGTTGTATATATTGTCGATATATCCTGTCACCCTCAAATTAACTGGCATATCCCAGTTATTGGTTGAAAATGTGACTCCACAATATTGCGCTTTAAATACCATAGACTCCTCTTGTATGTTGTTTACACAGTTATCTGATGGATTGCCTTGGTATCCTGGTTGAGCTATCTGTATTGTTTGGGTATACCTTTGTCTAATTGTAGCAGTAGATCCAACACATTCCACGGGAACAGATGTCGTAATTGGTATGACTATTTCGTCTCCTTCCAATACCTCGTATACATTCTTTTCGGGCTTTGCAAAACATTATGTACAAATAATGACAAAGATATCCAAATGAAAGAGAATTAAAATAAAAAACAAAATACCACATCGTCGGAATAGTTCTTAAAAAACAATATCAAATAGTAAAAAAAAAAGAAAAAAATTATTACCCCAACACACAGATAGCTGACCGCACATGTTCAATAACAGATGGCGGGGTTAAACAAATTTTATTTGTCCCAATGCATCGATTCATTGCGATTAGCTATGTAGTCATGTTGAATTGCATGTTGATGGCATTGCCACTCAGAGATGATAATCAGTATTAATACCTTACTGAACTTGTAAGATTTTAAACAACACAACGCCTTCTTCAATATCATTTTGTTTCTAAGTGTAAAATATTTGTTTTTCTCCTCATATTCATTGATATCCACATATTACTACACAATTGTTTACCGACTATGAGAAATCAACTTGCTCAAATATAAAATCGTGCATATTCCTATTACGGGATAAGATTATTGGTACAATGTCATACAAGATGCATTAAAAATAAGGAAGGTTTGCATACCTAAAAGTGATTGATATCAAATGGGAGATGCTTTAGTATTGACAAGTCTAAATGGCTGATGAAAATGTAACTACATTGTTCATTTCATTTGGAAAACCTCTTATGATTGGTCAAAAGGTTGACAAGTGAGTTGGGATTTGAAACTTCAAAGCAATTTAACCACGCCCACTTCTGGGAACTATTTTGGAGCGTCATGAAAACTAATAAGTACACACAATGGCAACAGTTGGAAATGTTAAATAAATAAAATATTGAATGTAATTCGAGTAGTTTATAGGGTGGTAAAGGCATTGACGGAAGAACATTTTTATACGAACTGTACTCCGGTCACTACTTTTCACATGATAATCAAACTGTAAAAGATTGCATTCGATTCTTTAATAATGTTTGAAATGTAAGACTATTTTAAAATGAAAGACTTAAATATACCTTAACACCAGCCTCAAATAGACTACTGTCATAGTATGGTCCAGGAACAGAGGAAGCATCAAATCTTGCACGAACAGCACATTTTACCTACAGATATATAAATATACATTGTATATACTATTGGGATCAAGTGGGGGTGGAAACGCTGTTTAAGATGATTGCAGTATTTATTTCCCGTGAGTACAACGTATGAAAAATGTATCCTATATAATAAAATGATGTGATATATTACTGTCAAATTAATCAAACATACATTTGTAATTACCATGAACACACAGGTATACTAACGGTCTTTAGCTTGATCTTGCGTGGCAATACATAGCCTCGCTTAATGCACTTTTATTTTGTATATAGTCAATTTGGCCATGTGAGTGAAATGGTCCGCCTTTAGCTTAGCGAATCGAAACAGCAGTGTACCAACAGTGTGGATTTGAAACCCACTAAGGAAAATATAAACCCGGGTTAAGATCATTATTAGGGCCGAAAACTCCCCTCATAGTGTTTTCCAAAATGATTCTGAATATACGTTGATATACAAATTCTTACCACCATGTTCATTTGGTATTGTCCGACCCAGTCAGCAGGACGTAACAATGTCTGGTTGATGTTACTGTATGCAATTCTCTTATGTGCTACAACACTCTGTTCGTTTATGTACCAATATACATCATAACTGTATGTTTGGCTATCTACATCAGCAAAAGAACATCTAAATACTGCTTCAAGTCTGGGTCCCAAAGGGGCGCTAAGAATAATCCCTTCAGCTAACTCTGCTATTACCAATGGAGAGAAGACTTCCGGTGGGATAATAACTAAAAGAATGCACACATGAAATTAATTACATTAGAAAAATGTTGATTACTTTGACAAAAACTAAATACACAACATATTGATTTTCTGTCAAGTAGTGAAATGTGGGTCACCTGTTGCAATATAAATGGACAGCGATGTCATATCATTTTCTGTGGTTTATGAAATATAGGTGAGAGACATCGTCTGCTGTGTGAACCAGATTATTGATTTTCTGTCACCGCATTTCTTCAAAGAAGTTTCTGCCTTCCATGAATCCTTAGAAGTACCTTGTTAGCCAATCAAAATTCTACTTGCCACAAGAACATCAGATAATTTAATATGTAGAGCAGGAACTGCTAATCCTTCCGAAGCACCTGTGCTGAACCCCGGTTTTTAGTTATATTCTTTTTGCCCATTCTTCAGTTTTTTTGTGTAGAGTTTTGTAGATCGTTGTTGGTCCTTTTGTTGACCATTGCATTGATTGTCCTTCAATTTACGGTTTCTGATTACCCTTTGGTATCTGCTAAAGAAATTATCTTGACAAAATCGAACGATTAATTTTGCTACAAAGAAATGACTACAAAGGAAACGATCAACATACATTTTGAAGGTAATATATAAAAAAAAGTTTAAGCAGTGATGGTCATCAACATCACCAATAGCAACTAAACCAACAATCAACTCCCATCTTAACTGAACTCCCTTAAAATACATAAAAAAAGACCACAAATGACATGATGTTGGGAATCCAAGTCATGGCTTGAGACATGTGCAAAAATATGGCAGAGTTAAACCTGTCTATGGGATTCCAACCCTCCCCTTAGTTATTCCTCATAAAACAACCTATACTTACTCGTACATCCAGGATAATAACCAGTTTCCGAATGCTGGCCATCAGGACACTTAGCTGGTACTGCAAAAATAAATACTGTTAGATATCTTGTAGCAAATTAAAATATATCACTCTAATGGGTTCCTTGTCTTCATACATAGGTTTTGTTAGTTAATTAAATTGGGATGCATGTTGAATTGACCAACGGTGTGAGGGGTGGGGTATACTGGCCGTCAGGACACTCAACTTCTGTTCCTGTTAAACCAAAAACAAACAAAAACATAACTACAAACAGATAAAAGAAATATTTAAGCCAATACAAAGTTAGATCACCACAAGGCTGTTTTCCTCTCAATAAGGCTCATGTCAGTTGAGAAAAAGACATATTGTGTACATCAACTACTTCATAACGATATTTTTCGGACAATAGTAGTACAATGTAGTCCGTTTCCAAGAAACGTTTCGGCTGATATTTGTTTGTTTTTTTCTTATATTTAGAATTCGTATTGTACTCTCATAAAAATATGCACAAAAATAATATTGATAACAAACCAAATAATGTGCATTATTGCAATATCCTTAAATAGTTAAGCTTCTTTGCTTTGAAACAATACACACACAGTCGAATTTTGGTATTCAAGGCTTTATATGTATTTTGTCTTAAAAAAAACATCACAATTTGATTACGCGCACATGGAAATGTCAATTTTCCTATATATATAGGGTGTGTGTGTGACATTCTAGCCGCATACCATTACCTATATATTGTTGAGATAGTTGTTGGTTCAGTTCTGTTGGCAGTGCTCCTTGAAATATATTAAATTGTAATTACGTGCACATGAAAATGTCAAATTCTCATCCGAATGATCTGGGATCACGACCTATATTTGTTTGAGCTTTAATGGTCCGATTCTGAGTTCGTTCTATTTTTGTGTGTCTACTGTGGTTGCTATTCATGACTTGTCACGACATGCAGGGATGATCTTTGGGGGAAAAGGGGGGGGGGGGTGGAGAGTTCTATCCGTATACCATTACCTATAGATTGCTTAATATCATATTGTCTTTTTACATATGCCATGTTTGTGTAAAGCAAAATGACGATGTTGTTGTATATAGGGGGATGGATGATATAAGAACAGTTTAAAGAGACAAAAAATTATTATCAGAAGGCACAAACCGAGAAAGGACAGGCAATACAATGACCAACAGAAAAAAGGGGAAAAGACAAACAGTGGTCTATGAAACACAACACAGAATATTGAAGAGTGAGGAGAACGAACCTCCCATTCAAACATGGGCTGAATCAGGATCTGTGGGAAAATCGTCGTAAAACACAACAATCAACAAATCAGGTGCTCTCGAAGGTGAGTAGTTCCTGCTCCATATTATACTGGTAATGTATACGTTGCACATGGACCAGGAGATGATGACCATTTCCTTGCAGTTTCTCAGTGGATGTTTTGCTTCCGATATTTTGTCTTTGATATGCAATGGATTGTGGCATTACTGCACTGCTCGGTCTAAATGGTACTATTCTTTCAATCGTGCCTATGCTGACCCATGTAAGATAATTATTAGTTCATCGTACTGTAGAGTTATTAATAAGAAAAGTTCGAAGATATCACAGGTGTAACCAGAAGCCGTAATTCGAACTAGAAGGTCAGTGGGCCGAGTCTGTGTCGTTCACCTTTTGTTCTGCTTTGAGGAAACTTCACAGAACCTAGAGAACCTTCCATAGGTGCTTCTCACCAAGTTTCGGTTCGTTTGGCTAAGCAGTTTCAGAGAAGAAGATTTTTAGAAATTAACCAACCAGAAGCAAGAATTGCCTATGGCAGCCATGTTTGTTAACAGATCAGGATGAAATTAGCAATCTTTACAGAGGACCTTCCATAGATACTTCCAACCAAGTTTCAGTTCAATTGGCTAAGCAGTTTCAGGGAAGAAGATTTTTAGAAATCAACCAATCTGAAATAAGAATTGCTTGTGGCGGCCAAGTTTTTTAACAAATCGGGACGAAATGAACAATCTTTATAGAGGACCTTCCATAGATGCTTCCTACCAAGTTTCAGTTCATTTGGGAAAGCGATTTAAGAGGAGAATATTTTTTAGAAATCAACCAATCAGAAACAAGAATGGCCTGTGGCGGCTATGTTTGTTAACGGATCGGAATTAAATGAGCAATCTTTATAGAGGACCTTCCAAGGAGGCTTCCTACCAAGTTTCGATTCATTTGGCCAAGCAGTTTCAGAGAAGATTTTTTAGAAATCAACCAATCAGAAACAAGAATGGCCTATGACGGCCATGTTTGTAAACGGATCAGGACGAAATGAGCAATCCTTATAGAGGACCTTCCATAGATGCTTCCTACCAAGTTTTGGTTTATTTGGCAAAGTGGTTTCAGGGGAGAAGATTTTTAGAAGTGTTTTCTTCCATAGACCTTGCATAGATGCTTCCTACCAAGTTTGAGATCAATTGGCTATGCAGTTTCAGAGGAGAAGATTAAAATGTGAAAAGTTAACGGGTGACAGACGACGAATGCCAAGTGATGACAAAAGCTCACATTGCCTTTGGTGAGCTGAAAAGTTCTGCATCCAACAAGATTGGTGTCTTCAGACAACAGACGGCACTTTGAAACCAGTATACCCTCAAACTTCGTTATGTGGGGTAAAACTAAAATTGTCAGTCTATTTAAGGGAATACTATACAGTTGGGATTGCCAAATGATTTTTTCATGAAAATTCGTGATTTGATCAATTTCAACATGCTCTTTCCAAATATACAAAAAACAATATATACCTTCGTGACATAGTTTTCGAGATATTTACGATCGAATTTCGACCATTTTTCAACAAATTTTTAAAATACGTATTTTTATAGCGGTAAAGAAAATATCACAATTTCAAAACGGTAAAAGATAATTGCATCCGTTTTTTTGCAATAGCTTCCCATGATAATTTCGTTCAAAGATGATGAACATGTACATTGCCAATAATAGATTAAGTAGTCCAAAAATTCTACTTATTTGTGGCATATGGATTATTTAGTGGTTTCCCCATGAATAAATTTGCATGTAGAAAAAAAATGCCAATTGATATTTTCTTAATATTTTGTCATGATATTCTCGCAATGATTTTATTTAGAATTTTAACAAAAAGTAAGGGGGTACATGTGCTTGTTGTTTAGCTACAGAACAAAAACCGTGTATTTTTCATGAAAAACCTAGACATCGTCAATTTCGGCGCCAAATTACCCTACAATGTCCTTACCGCGACATCGCGAAAACAACATGCGTATTCGGCAAAGTTATTATCTGCCTTTGCTACTGTATCGTATTCCCTTAAGGGTGTAGGCCTGGTGTATGGGAGATAACTCTATTATCAGTGTCTTCTCAAATATATGGTTATTTGTGCATTTGAAAATCCCCCTCCTCAATTCCATGCTTCTTGGCAACACAGATTGTTTACATTGGATATGGGCAGTTTAAAAAAAATGACCCCTTTTCCTTTTACCTTTCCAAAGCGAAGCGGTGCTCCTTGTCTTTTTATATTTCATTGCTGCTAATAACAGTGTGTTATTATTATATGCTTGTGCCCACAAAATATCATTGAAATATCTCTTTCCAGAAAAAAATGCCATCGAAATATGTTGTCAAAAATAGCCAAAATATCCCCTTTCAATCAGAAATAAATGCATATATCTATTAGAAGCTTCCGAATCTAGTATTACCATCTGGCGTCAATAATACCCCCAAAATTGCTATATTTAGGATGTGCTATGGAGAAAACGGCACGGTGAAATTTCTTAAAACTTTGGCAGATAATGCACTTAGACTTGTGTCTGGGCTACTCTAATTCAAGTCAATCAAGATAACTCCACCTCTGTATGATGAACTGCGCACGTGCGGATTTGATTTGAAACCGCGTATGTTGTTTACAAACTAAAATTGTTACAAAAATGGCTAATAATTTGAGCTTTGATTGATAAATTGTGTTCTTATAGGCAAGTATGACTAATTTATCCTTAAACATGTATGAATTATACATTTTAGTCTAAAGATAGGTTAAATAAACTGCTTACGACATCATGCATGTCTTTGTTTTGATAAATCTGGGTCAATGGGTCATGAATAATTCATGAGCTTGGCCAGCAGATGATGTTTATTTACATCTAATTAATTAAACACATTTCTGTTTATCTGAGATGGTTATTTGTCATATTATTGATTTATCTTTCTTATTTTCAAGTTGTTGTCAAACTTAAAAATTATGAAAAATCGTGGACACTGTCACTTTAACTTAGACACAATATAGTTTCATTTTCCTTAAAATGACAGAAATCTGCAAAGTCAGCAATTAATTCAATAAAAACGTTTTTAAAAATTACAAACATAACTGATGCTTAAGATGGTACCTTACACTTCAGGTAAATTTGATCTGCTCATTTAATTTTCTTATTTTTTTGGCAGTGTGTTTAAATATATCCACTGTAATAAATATCAAAATTTTAGCATATTCCAAACAACAGACTCAGAGCTATAAATTCAATAGCCACATAGCAGCCTTTCTCTCTGTGGTTTTGATCACCGATATGCTTGAAATCTGCATACAAACATCATATGATCAAAACGTTCAACTGATTTTAAAGAGTTATCTCCCTGTAGTGTTAGGTACCACCTTAAACATAAACTTACTTGAACAATAACGACCAGTCCATTCTCTGTTACAAACACATGTAGCCTCATAGTTAACATCAACACTACATGACCCATCATTCGTACAAGGATGTGGTGAACAAGGACTCACTAAAACATACAAAGTATTTATGAACCATATGTCATATTTGTTTTATTACTGTGATTATGTATAAAACCATTCACAGTAAATACAAAATTGTATTAAGAACAGTGACTTTTAATATGTAATCATGAATTATTGTTGAGTTTCTTTAAAACACTGAAAATAAACAACATACTCTCTTGACTTTTTACCACTGTAATGTCAAACTAAACAACCATACCCGACGACATCAAGTTATGTGAAAATTTAGCTTTCTCAGCCGGAGAATTATTATAATTCCCAAAACATACAAAGAACAATTTATAGATACAACGACTCCAACGTAGAATATAACAACATGATACCACATTGTTGGACATGTACTGATACCCCAAAACATGCATACCTACAACCAAACTCAACTAAATAGCTTTTCTCTTATTTGGTAGCAAATATGTACTTGTTTCAATATCACAGTAGTCTCCCTTCAATAAGACCACCTCTTCTGCACTAACAGAAAAGAAACAATATGCAAGTCATCTGTTGTGGAGGCAGTTTTGTAGTATTTTACTATCTCAGCACATCTGGCCTGATAACAGGGTGGTCATTAGTGGGAATAGCCATAGAAGAGGGAGACTATTGCATTTGTTTTGATTGTGTGAAAAAAAAGATTAAAGATGTCATAATCACAATGTCTGTTAGTATTAATAATGACAGTGTGAGACAAAGACCAAAAACATTTTACATAAATTACTGATAATTATTCTCTGGTTTTTATAATTTGATGAATAAACTTTATGTTATGCAGGCCTCTACATTAGCCTTTTTTTTAACTTGTACCTTCGGACAACTAGCTAAAAAAAGTACCTGTTCGACTCAATCTTTTAGTTGTCCAAAAATAATTAATAAAAATTATAAAAACCAGAGAATAATTATCAGCAATTTGTGTAAAATGTTTTTGGTCATTGTCTCACACCACAGTCGCTTGAATTTCAATGATTTAAATAAAAAAAAAGAGTAAAAAAATATAGTATATATATATATAGTAAATAGGGGAAGTTATGAAATGCCTCTGACTTCGTTACAGTCGCCATGGTGGAACTATTCCGCACTGCCACTGAATGAGAAATACTATTTCAAAGCATCTGTAAAATCATAAATTTAGCGGTAAGCACTTCGTATGAATATTAAACGATTAATTAGATCATTTGAGAAATCTAGAAAGCAATATTTGACTGTTCAATCCGGAAAATTGCTGTTGTCGACTCGAAATTAGAAAACTGTTCATTCAGTGCGGAATAGTTCCACCATGGCAACTGTAACGATGTCAGAGGCTGAACGTCAGTGAAAAAATGGCCCATACATTTGTAAAATGCTCAGCATGAAGGTTCTTACAATACGAATGTATAAAAAAACATGTACAGTGTAGAAAAATATCCACGAAGTGTATCACTTTGCGTCCGTTTAGGCCTAATTACGATTGTTTACATTTTGGCGCAAAAATGCATTTCATAACTTCCCCTATTTACTGTATATATATACTATATTTTTTTACTCTTTTTTTTATATTTAAATCATTGAAATTCAAGCGACTGTGCTCACACTGTCATTATTAATACTAACAGACATTGTGATTATGACATCTTTAATCGACAAATTAACATGCACTTAGACATAAAGTCATTGGTACCAAATGATGCTATCATGGTATAAGTGTCTAATTATCAATTTCTAAGTTTGGTTCTCGAATAGCAGGCCCATCTAAGCAGTAATCGTATAATGTGGATTGAATCCATGATGCTTTGGACGTCGTCGTTGTTCACCATCTATTGTATGCAGATTGTGTATTAAAATCAGCTACTGAATGTCCCTCAATGGAAATTAACATCAGATGCCTTAACATTTCTGGTTAAATTGAGCTCCGCCGCTTGTTGTAAAAAACAGATGTGTCTCAAGGCAGTGTCAATGGCGTAGGCAAACACTAACAACCCTTACAAAGTCGGTGACGGGTCTATATTTATTCCGGATTTCTTGTAGCATTACCTCTGTACACCAGATGTACAATTCTACATATAACTTCTACAGTGGTATTAAACCAAAACAACAAAAACACCACTATTACTTCTGTACACCAGATGTACAATTCTATATATAACTTCTACAGTGGTTCTAAACCCCAAAACAATAAAAAAACACTACTATTACTTCTGTACACCAGATGTACAATTCTACATATAACTTCAACAGTGGTTCTAAACCCCAAAAC
>MJUT01014065.1:24532-39308 GCA_002080005.1 Gigantidas platifrons | reverse complement strand
GCCCGTTGTATCGTCTGTTTTTCCTATGCCCGTTGTATCGTGTTTTTCCTATGCCCGTTGTATCGTCTGTTTTTCCTATGCCCGTTGTATCGTATGTTTTTCCTATGCCCGTTGTATCGTCTGTTTTTCCTATGCCCGTTGTATCGTCTGTTTTTCCTATGCCCTTTGTATCGTCTGTTTTTCCTATGCCCGTTGTATTATCTGTTTTTCCTATGCCCGTTGTATCGTCTGTTTTTACTATACCCGTTGTATCGTCTGTTTTTCCTATGCCCGTTGTATCGTCTGTTTTTCCTATACCCGTTGTATCGTCAGTGTTTCCAATACCCGTTGTATCGTTTGTTTTTCCTATGCCCGTTGTATCGTCTGTTTTTCCTATGCCCGTTGTATCGTCTGTTTTTCCTATGCCCGTTGTATCGTCTGTTTTTCCTATACCCGTTGTATCGTCTGTTTTTCCTATGCCCGTTGTATCGTCTGTTTTTCCTATACCCGTTGTATCGTCTGTATTTCCTATGCCGTTGTATCGTCTGTTTTTCCTATGCCCGTTGTATCGTCTGTATTTCCTATGCCCGTTGTATCGTCTGTTTTTCCTATGCCCGTTGTATCGTCTGTTTTTCCTATGCTCGTTGTATCGTCTGTTTTTCCTATACCCGTTGTATCGTCTGTATTTCTGCGATTTACAGCTTCTGATCACTCAAGCTTTCCATATGAAGAACATAATATAACGAACAATATAGCAATGGTAGGTTATTGACTTGTAACCGCCTATCAATAAACATGCTGTAATGATTGACAGCTGAGGAAACATCGGCAGTTTAATTGATATAACAATAACTCATTCAGGTCTAATTAATTACTCAAAAATGAGACAGGATAATTTGATTTGTAACAACTTTTTAACTGGATAAAACCTAATTATGACTAATATGTTTGATTACAGGTGTTAACTTTGTGGTGACACCTTTGTTTACCATTCCTTGAGTTAAGATCTGGGAAGTTAAAGTATTATTAGTGAAATGCTAAATACAAGAAGAATTTGAAGATACCAAAGGGGTATTCAGAATCCGTATATCGGATGGAAGGAACAATGAGAAAAAGTCCATTGAGTTCTGGCGACGGTTCCAATGGCTAAACGTAGAGATGTTCTGGAAGTAGCGGGTGTCGTGTGTGTAGAAGACCTTTATCAAAGATCTCGAAGAAAAGGAATCGGCACAATGTAGGTACTTCAATAAGACTAAGGATAAAATACACTAAGCAACGGCACATTTACTAAGACTGTCACGCTCCTTTCAAAACGAACTTTAACTGAACTCAATGAACACAAAAAAGCACTACATATGGTGTTGGAAGAAAAGATCCAGGCTTGGGACAGACACAAAGAAATGTGTCGGGGTTAAACCGATTAAACACAAATAACGTTATGGTTGGTCACTTGAATTGACGGGAACTATGATCTTTGAAGTTAAAATGTGAAGACGACCATGATACCGATAGACCATCGCGGAAGTGAAATATATTATTGACATTGGTTAATGAGATGTGCAGTACCCATTCTTTCAAAACATATTCTTATTTTGAGCAGGGGCCGTCGTGGTTGTATGGTAATTCGATTTACAACTACCCGTGCAATCAGTGTCTATCACCAGAAAGTTATGATGTCGAACCACGTTCACGGCGAGGTGTACTCGTTCCAAATTTATGTGATAAAGTTTTTTCAGTGACTTGCGACAGGTCTGTGGTTTCCTCCACCATTGAAAGTAACCGCCATGATATAACTGAAATATTGTCGAAAGTGGCGTTAATCACCAGAACGCTAGCCCAATTTTGAATAAAAAAGGAATTGGTCTCACATCAAGACATCAAGTCTACGATATAAATCAAAATAAACATGTTTTGTTATATATGACGTCACAAAGGTGTAGAAGTCATACAACCATATAATTTTGATGATATGCGGGCGTAACGGTATAAATCATGAATAAATAAGAAAAAAATCAATGGTATGACATGAACTACATATAAAGTAGTCCTTGACCCTTGTGGTTTTAGCTCATGTTAATATTCCATATTGTAACCACAACAATAAAGAAACTAACCGCATTGACCATTTATGACAAAATAAGAATGTGAAATACACTTGCATGACCACATTATTTCACAAAGAAGGGCGGTTTGGGTACATAGAGCTAGCTTATGCTCGCCACCTTTTATTGCAAAGCCAGGAATCTGAGAGGTAATGTATTCGTATGCTCGGAGGAATCTGAGAGGTAATGTATTCGTATGCTCGGAGGAATCTGAGAGGTAATGTATTCGTATGCTCGGAGGAATCTGAGAGGTAATGTATTCGTATGCTCGGAGGAATCTGAGAGGTAATGTATTCGTATGCTCGGAGGAATCTGAGAGGTAATGTATTCGTATGCTCGGAGGAATCTGAGAGGTAATGTATTCGTATGCTCGGAGGAATCTGAGAGGTAATGTATTCGTATGCTCGGTCTATCATTTTCCCTCTTTCTACGATTTTCATTTAGATTTTGGTTCTGACAGTGTGGCGCTTTTAGTTTTTCATTTAGATTTTGGAGTGGTTCTGACAGTGTGGCCTTTTAGTTTTTCATTTAGATTTTGGAGTGGTTCTGACAGTGTGGCGCTTTTAGTTTTTCATTTAGATTTTGGAGTGGTTCTGACAGTGTGGCGCTTTTAGTTTTTCATTCGATGAGAAATAATAGTGGTAATATTTGTGAATAAATAAATACAACACATGATATTATATTGAATTCCAGACTATATGCATTAACTAGTCTTTTCAAAATACATGCTCACATGTCCAGTTTAGTTTTAAGGGAGGAGCTATATATATTTTTAAAAACTTTTTGAAACTCTTTTGACAGTCGATCATTATAACATAGTTATTATTCAAAAACAAACACAAACCAATCTATTGATTTTAATTCACATTCTAGTAAACATATGATTTATTGAGTTCTAAAAAGTCGAATTGTAAGTAATAGTGATGCATTCGGTTGTGTAAGCCACTTTTATGTAGATCGTTTTTATTTTGTGCGCTTTATCATTTGGCCATTGTGTTGTCTGTCTGTCTTCGATTTGCGGATTCTGATTACCTCCCTTTGGTATCTGCAAACGTTGTTTTTAACTAATATCTCAGTTTGACCAGTTGCTTGCCCATGGTCGGTGGTTCTCTCCGGGTACTCCGGCTTCCTCCACAACTAAAACTGGTCGCCATGATATAGCTGAAATATTGTCGAAAGTGCTGTAAAGCACAATAAATCAAATCAAATCTCAGTTTTAGAGGTCAGTTGGACATTTTTCTTTGATCTCACTGTGAGATATTGAACATTATCGGTCAGTGTGACGTCAAAGATGTTATTGCGTCACCTATAAAAGCAATAAAGTCAGTTTTGAATGTCTCGATGCACATTTCTGTAACTTATTACCACTTTCGGAATGGCTGAATGTCTTAGAGTGGATAATGTTCGATATTTAAATGACTGTATACTGCTTTGTCTACCATTGTTTGTTATTTTGTTCTTTTTCATTTGACAATAATATAGTGAGGTTGGGTGATTTCTAAAAATCCTCTCTGAAACTGCTTGGACAAATGAACCGAAACGTGGTAGGAAACATCTATTGAAGATCCTCTAGTATACAAATTGCTCATGTCGTCCCAATCTCTTAACAAGCATTGCCGTCATAAACAATTATTTGTATCTGGTAAGTCGATAACTAAGAGAATCTTCTTCTCTGAAACCTCATGGCCAAATGAAGCATAGGGCCCGGGTGGCTCAATGAGTTAGGTAGTTAGATTACCTAAGAACACATACAAGCCTATCACCAATACGGCGTGGGTTCGTGCCCGGCTTTGTAAATTACAAGCAAGGGTGCACTGGACTCGCAGCCGCAAGTGATAAAGTTTACCAGTTGCTTGCCCATGGTCGGTGGTTCTCTGTGGGTACTCCGGCTTCTTCCACCATTAAAACTGGTCGTCATGATATAGCTGAAATATTGCTGAAAGTGGCGTTAAACATAGTGCCATGACGAGTGTTCTATATCAACAGGTCCTACTATATCATCAAATATCTTTATAATTAACATTGTAACTAGACAGTATCAATTGTTTATCAACAACCTTGCCAGTTGAGTGTCATGGCCTTATTTGTTTATTTATCTAACATCGACCCTGAAAATTAGTTAATTGATAATTATTGTTTTGTCCAAACATGTCAGGGTTTATCTCTATATTTTTCACACAAAACGTAAACAAGTCCTGGATATATTTGTTTACTTTTCAGTATGAAAAATATAAAACGGACATAACAATATTTTAATATCATTTACGACCTTTTTACCCAACAACAGACCTTCGAACATTTTTGGAGGTATGAGTAATGTCCTTGTTTTCATTTTAAGGATGCATTCTTAATGATGAAAATAGCACCATTCGTTTACCGCAAATTGTTTTAAAGTGTTTTTGGTCTTTGAGGTTTTGTCCATTTACAAAAATATGTTTAAGCAATAATGCTCAACAATTCCTACAATATTAACAAAACAAACAATTATCCTTCACCACAAAATCTTCGAACATAAAAAATGACCACAACATAATACTTTGGAAATCAAGGTTTATATCTGTCTACGAAGAGTTTGAAGATACCAAAGAGGTAAACAGAATCTGTAAATCAAAGAAGGACAGACAACAGAATGGTCAAAAGAAAAAGGACAAAGGAACAAACAACGATCTACAAAACATACACATAGAACTAAAGATCGAGTAACATGAACCCCACTAAAAACCGGGGACGAACTCAGGTGCTCCGGAGGTAAGACCGAGAATTTCTAACGAAAAGTGGAACATATCCGTGGTCATTTCTAAACACACAAACATGACCTCTACCTTCACTACCTTGGTACAGACACTTTAATAATAATGGGCTGGGATAACCTAGTTTTACACCCGCCACCTCTTAGTAAAATGATGCTGTCAAGCAAGTGCTTTCCAATTATTAATTTTTTTTTTGGTCTTCTACATGCCTACAGAATATTTTATATCAAATGAAAGCAATGCTGCGCATGTCCAATACCAGCTTGCAGTAACTTAGTAATCCACGCGAGATCAATACCTATATATGGTGTCTGTCTTATGCTATAAGTAAGAGTTTTATGGTCTTACAACACATATTAGGCTATTTATTGAAATATATGTATATGCAATGCATGATTAAGCGATCAAATATTTATCTATATTCAGAATCAATAAAATTAGTTATTTATGACCATATTTGCAAGTAAAACGTTTTTATTAGATCAGTTTAAATACATTATTTCCTATAAAACATAAAACAATATTTATTTATTGAAATTAATGCGGATTATTTAATAGAATCGGGATTCTTGTTATTTAGTTAAATGAATAAAATTGAAATAAAATTTGAATTTTGAAAGAAAATTCCATCTGACAAATTCACGAAAAGTACAGCAATGACACTTTTGAATGGTCGTCAATAAACTATATTTATACGAAATTACAAATATATGACACTTTGAACACATTAAGTGTTTTGGCAGCATGTCCAATACATTATACATGTATTCATATATTCTTGTAGCACGATCATCCAGATCAGAATTGTTTGCCAGTTCAATACAACGTGGAGAAATTAAACTAGTTGTTCGCACCCAAACCTCCCTCTTAGTGAAATGATGCGGTCATGCAAGTGATTTTCAAAGTGAGTTTATATTAGCCCTTAAATATTACTGAACGAAAAACGTTATTATACAAAACAAAAACTTCATAATCTTGTGTAATTTTGAAAACTAACTTCAGTATTATGTACGTAGTCATGGGCCTAATAAAGCATTTCAGATACATGTTTTGTACAGAGCGACAGAAAGAAATGGTAACATCATAAGTGCCAACGTGGTGGAGTACGCCATTGAAAGTGATTAGAACGAAGCTTGTTTCTGCTATTTTCAGACAATCTGGCAGTTGTTTTGGACGTCTCGACATTACAGGATATCAACAATGCACGTACATTATCGAAAAATCTTAAAATTAATTTGCACTCGCTAAGACTCTTTTCTACCTGTTTCTAAACTCATGCAAATACATTTTATATTTTCGGACAATGTGTGTATATTTCATATTCATTAAGTGGAACATTATTTGAAAATGGATATATTAAAACACGTGTACGGTGTCAAATATAATGATAAAATATCTGCGTTATATTGTCAACGATCCAACAAAATCAACAAAACGGACAATTACCTCTCGCCTCTAACCTCTAACCTCATATCATTAAATACAAACCACACCATGACATGTGCCGATAGAAATACAGGTCTTGGCTTTGGACAGGCACATACATTTGGCGGGATTAAGCCTATTAAAGGGATACACGTACATTGTCTTTTACACTCTTAATCGTCTTGACTATTAGATCTGCATTGACAATATAGATATAAAGAAATAATAAAAATAATTACCTACAAATAAGGACCACACACCATCACAAAATGAATGATAACATAAACATCGACAGTACAATAGTAGGGCCAGTGAATGACAACATAAACATGGACAGTACAATAGTAGAGCCAGTGAATGACAACATAAACATGAACAGTACAATAGTAGAGCCAGTGAATGACAACATAAGCATGGACAGTACAATAGTAGGGCCAGTGAATGACAACATAAGCATGGACAGTACAATAGTAGGGCCAGTGAATGGCAACATAAACATGGACAGTGCAATGGTAGAGCCAGTGAATGGCAACATAAGCATGGACAGTACAATAGTAGAGCCAGTGAATGGCAACATAAACATGGACAGTACAATAATAGAGCCAGTGAATGACAACATAAACATCGACAGTACAATAGTAGAGCCAGTGAATGACAACATAAACATGGACAGTACAATAGTAGAGCCAGTGAATGACAACATAAACATGGACAGTGCAATAGTAGAGCCAGTGAATGACAACATAAACATGGACAGTACAATAGTAGGGCCAGTGAATGACAACATAAACCTCGACAGTACAATAGTAGGGCCAGTGAATGACAACATAAACATGGACAGTACAATAGTAGAGCCAGTTAATGACAACATAAACATGGACAGTACAATAGTAGGGCCAGTGAATGACAACATAAACATGGACAGTGCAATAGTAGGGCCAGTGAATGACAACATAAACCTCGACAGTACAATAGTAGGGCCAGTGAATGACAACATAAACATGGACAGTACAATAGTAGGGTCAGTGAATGTTAGGGTTTTTATTTTGATTATGACCGTACCTGATGAAGGTTACTCCAGTAACGTACCTGATGAAGGTTACTCCAGTAACGTACCTGATGAAGGTTACTCCAGTAACGTACCTGATGAAGGTTACTCCAGTAACGCGTCGTACACACTATATTAGATATCTACTGTTGTATTACTGTTTTATTACTTGACTCTTTTGAGTGTTCGTGCACTATTAATAAAACAAAATAGGCATGTTCGACTTATACAATTCAAATGCATTAATTTGCTTTAAGGGCCGTTGTGGTCGAGATTATATGGTAGTTGGATTTATGACTACCTACGTAATCAGTTCCTATCATCACTAGCGCTGTGAATTCGAATCCCGCTTAGGCGAGATGTACTCGATACAGCATTATATGATAAAGTTTGTCAGTGATTTGCCACAGGTCAGTGGTTTACTCCGGGTACTTCGGTTTCCTCCACCAATAATGCTGACCGCAACGATGTAACTGAAATAGCGTTGAAAGAGGCGTGAAACAATATAGGCCTTGATTCAATTCATTGTTGCTAACATTATATCCTTTCTTCTGTGAATTGTTTTTGCTATTGTGTATAATGGTATATATTGTATAAATTTAGAGAACTTTACTTGTATGTATTATCCTACTGGTACTTATTGGACAATAAAACATGTTTGTTTGTTTGTTCGTTTGATGGTGTTTACCGCCACTTTCAATAATATTTCAGTTGTATTGTGGCGGTCAGTTTTATGCCGTAGGAAACCGGAGTACCCGGAGAAAACAACTGGCCTGCCGCAAGTCACTGACAAACTTTATCATATAATGTTGTATCGAACTCATAGCTTAGTGGTGATGATCACTAATTGCATAGGTAGTAATAAATCCAACTACCATACGATCACGATCATTGTATTACGAATAGTTAATGACGTTCTATATTGTATAAATGTAGAAGATTTTACTTGTATGACTGATCCAATTGCTACTTATTAGACAATAAAATACGATAGAATTAAATTTACATTCGGAAGTGCTGAAAACGTGATAAATCACTGTCACGCTAACCCAATAAATGTCACAAAGAATAAATAAAAGTGGTATAAACTCACATAGACAACATTAATCTGCTTAACTTTATAGGAACACATAATACATAGATCATGTACTATTTCTTAGTTGGAGTTACACGTGTGTACAAACATGTGATGAAATGAAGAAAACATACTACCCTGTAAGAACATTCCCAAACTCCAATAGAAAAATCGTAGAGATAAAGTGGCAAAATCGATACCCTAAACACGCAAATGCATGACCACGGACTTTCCTGGCTTGGTACAGGTGTAAGACATAATAGTGTCCTGTGAAATTGTGTCCGGTTGTGTTATATTTGTAATGAAAAGCCTTACACAGACCGAACGAAGTCATCGCTGTGCCTTATTCCGTCCTCAGACTTTATCATAGGGGACAATTGTAAGGACGGACACTATTTAATGTTACACAGACACTTCATTTCATTTACTATTTCTGATTACCCCTTAGTTATCTTCAAGCTTTTCTTATTGACAAACAGCAACCAGTGAACCATTTACAGTTGTAGCATGAGGAGAATAACTTTCAGTTTGAGATAATAACCTACTTTGTACTAGACGAATTAATACGAATTAAAGCTTGACAGTAAACTTTGGAAAGAACTCCAAGATTATCTGAAATATTGCTTACTCACGGAAACCACCATCCGTTAAATTATCAGACAAAATGTCGTCTATAATCGTTTGTAAATGTACAATTGACTGATCCTAACTGTTAAATAAACGTTAGAGAATTCCGAAGGGGCATTCAAAAACGAACAATCCAGAGAAACTGGCAACATAGGGTACACAAGACGAGGAAAAACAAAACAAAAACACCACACAATATGTGTTGAACATCACTATATGCAAACAAACACAAACAACGTAAATAAGACATGAGCCCTTCTACAAGTAACTAGAGGTAAAGACGAACCTAATATCGCCCCGTGTTGTTTTCTCTTTTTTAATCTTTACCTTTAAATGTCAATGTAATGTATTATCTTTGTTGACACAGATTGTTCTATTTTTATCAACATTAAACACATCAATGGTGTCGAGGGTATACTGACATACATATATATATATATCTGTTATCTGTCAATCAGAGAAGGTGAAAGGCCAAGGACATGAATGTATTATGCTGGTAAGTATAATTCGCATGACATCTAACGAAACGAAGCTGAAACTTGTTATCCAAATTTACAGCGGTAAAATTTGAAGGGAAAAAATGTAAATAATTGATTTATTTGTGTTTAACGCCAAATTAGAATTATTTCAGCTTTCTGTCGTGTAAAAGTATTGTTTATCTCCTTCATGTAGTGATATAGATATAAATCTAATTGGCTGTGGATTTTTTGTTGGTCGTTTGGTTGTTGGTTTTTTTTCGTTTGTTTGGTTGTAGACTTTTTTGTTTTGCTTAGTTGTAAGTTTTGACATCGATAATGTTTTTATTTGTTGCTCTCAAGGTTTTTAGGTATCTACCTGTTTTGTAGTCGAGCACTGCTGAATATTTTAATGAAGGATCAGAGGCCGCACAACGAAGGACAGACACTCAATGGTCCAAAAACACTAAATGGACAAAGAGCACCACGGAGCCTATTAAAATGAACGACTGAACCAACTAGTACCACACGTGTTAAATGAAGAAATTTATATATTGTGTACTAAATGTAAAATAAGTAATTATTAAAAGTTGTGTATTTTTGAACGAAAAATACAAACGGTTTACATTTAAATAATTTAAGTATGGATCTCCAATTTTAGAAATTTGCTAAGAATGATTGGATTGACATTACAACACAAAGTGGAAACTATTGACACAAATTGCCAAAGCCCTGATTTTCTCAGAATTGTGTTTATTCTGAAAGCAGAAAAAAGTTATTTATTGTTTATATACTCATTTATTATTTTGCCTGAGCACATTCTAACATACAGTTACATCAGAATTCCCTGTAAATACGGGATGATTTAATGTCAGATAAATTTGTTCGGCTAGGTCTTACATTGACCACTGATTCGTGCTGTAACGTCACATCTGGTGGGAGATCGTTTGTCCTGTGTTGTTGTTGTTCAACGTTACTTAGATGAAGCATTGTCGCTTCCTTATATTCCTTATCCTTTCATAGGATTTTAACTTTCTTTTGCGGAAAGTAGATCATGTTTTAAATGCTGCTCACAAATGTTCAGCTTACTCTCAACACGTCTTTGAAAGAAGAAAGATATTTGATGAAAATAATAGAGCTGATAATCTGACCTCCCTGAAGTTTTCCTCCTACTGGCAAAACGCCAACTTTTTGAAATCCGCCTATTTTCTCAATAATTCTTAATATGGCTTCATTACTACTAAAAGTGTCCACGTACATACCCATGTAACCTAAGTATGTAGCAAAGTCCGTAGCTTTCCTCAGGGTAAATTCTCCTAAACCCTGTTTTCGCTCACTACGTTTCACGATTACGAAGGGGTCGGCCATTGCACCATGCCCTCTGTAAAATTTACTCACAGCTATGATAAACCCTGCAAGTAAGTATCCCGATTCTTTACAGGTAATAGCAAAACAGTCACTATTTCTTATTTCCATTCGGAACTCCTCTTCAGATGCAAATTCGTCTATTCCGTATCCCTCTCCATACATTGCAGCTTCCTGTATCATACAATATGTCTCTGTTAGTTGTCGATCTGTCATGTAATCTACGATGACACATCTCCCAGTTGACAGTTCCGCCACCATTGGTACCTGTGATAGCTTAGTATCATTTATGGTAGGGATCCTGAAAATATATAAGAAGAGAAGGTTCTAGTGAATTCACGTCATATATGTAGTTGTATTCATAGTAAGACATTTTCAAGCATCATTTACACTTATTTTTTTCTGTTGTATATACAAAACCTAAATCATTCTCATAAAACATACGTATCCTACTAACGAGAGGAAAATTACAACCCGAAAAGACATTAAAATAATAGATAAAAAAATAAAATTAAATAAATAAATAAAAATAACTGTACAATATAAAATAGAAATAAAATAGCAAAATATCAAAATATTGGACACAAACAATAATGAGAGAAACTAAATGCTTCGAATGTGTAAGATCGTGACACGATAAATTGTATATGCAAAATGATGAAAATGTATGGGTGAACTACATGCAACCTTTGCAAACTAATATTCTGAAGTCTCAACACGAAAGCGATTAACTTAAAGTATAATATAAAAAATAGATATATATGTTTGTGCATCAAATGCAATTATCTAAATAAATTGTTGCTTTGAACGAAGTCCAGTTATTGCTAAGCAGCATAATGCCGAAAAAAGAAGATAATTTACACATTCTTTTTTATTATTGTATTGCGAAATGAAAAACAAATACTTTAAATAAAAATGTAAACTTACGTTTTAAAATCATCGTTGCACTGTTCTAAGCAAGGCATGTTAAATCCAAGTAAATTTTCGTTGCAAAATCGTAAATAATATTCAGTGGTATTCGCTGGACAAGTTGTCTATAGAATGAAAAGTCAACAGTATACACGTGGTTTTATAGGGCTGTCAAATGGCTTACCTGTGTAATATTTTGACGGAAATTACCGAACTGTTACGGAGATTATAAAATATGATTGACATTGATTAATATAACAAGGGTTAGTATATTTACATTTAGTGTTAAAGGGACGATAACCTACTAATGTATGCTATGAGAGGAACGTACGATTAGTAACTTGACGTTGTACTTTAATTTGCATCAGTCTATTTACTACTAAATTGTTATGAATTGTTTGGAAGACTTTTTTTTTCTAAATTCCCAGTCATAACAATATCTAATTTTGACATACACATATAATTCCCATAGTTTTAAGAGTTGTCCTTTTCTGATTATGGTTTAGATTTTTCGTGTTTTTTCTGCATCCACAGTTACAGAAATATTAAATTGTGAAATATACATAGAAATCGCATAGTTTTTCCCCTTTCTTAATATGCGTAATCATTTTTCGTGTTTTCAAGAATTTGACGCCTTTCGGCTTTACACCTTTTTGGTCACATGACTTTTATTTTATATGATGCAACTTATCTATTTTGTATTTTGTTAATGCATAGACAAATAAGGCTGATCAGAATTTTAGCAGAGTACAAGAAAGTAACGAAAACGAAATTTTACAGTTTCCAATTTAAGTATGGTATACATGAAGAATAGAACTACATAACCACATAAACTGTACAATGTTGTGCTTCACTATATTATCACTATCTAGTCATATAGTCATGTAATTATATAGAGTCATTTATTACTAATGAAAAGTAAATTTATTAATTATCTAATTTATACCGAAACCTTTATACAAATCAATTACATTTACTATAATCTATTTCTGCATTGTCCCATAAAGAAAAAAAATAAAAATAAAAAAAAAATAAAATAAAATAAAAACAACAAAAACAACAAAAAAACAACAAAAAAAAGAAAAAAAAAGCAAAGCAAAACATAAACACAATAATTACGGATTTATTATAACCTTTAATCGTAATTCTATATATACATGTATTCTTATATTAAATCATATCATGAGACAAAGAAATGCCCTTTAACGAGTTGATGCGTTAACATTTTATGCGGTGCAATACAAATTAAGCGAGATAACTGATAGAGCAGCATAACATTGCCTTGCAACCGCTAACATCGAACATATCTTACATTTTTTTAAGTTGAAATATACATGCGAAATGAGCCTGGTATTCTGCAAAAGCGAGATACGCATTTGTTTTAAAAAAATGCTTTAAGATACCAAAGGGGTAATCAAAAGTTGTAAATCGATGAAGGACAGACATTACAATGGCAAAAGGCAAAAGGACACTGACATACAAAACACTATATAGAAAACTGAAGATCGACCAACATGAACCCTACTAAACTCAAGTGCTCCGGAAGGGTAAACCTTTACTGTTCCACTAGTGGTACCATTCACACCCAGCGGACACTTCTGTAAGTTCCACAGCCGTAAAACGTTGCTTTGTTTATAAATCCTAAGAATTTTGCTAATTGATACAATTTCCTTGTAGAACAAGGCTATACACAAGACATATAGCATTAATATATCAAAATAAAGTTGAATTTAGAAAATATATGTGTTTTAAGTGACATTTTTGTAATGGAGCATGTGATTAAGCCATCGGTTTTATGATTCACTTTACATACTATTAAACATAACACCATGTTTGGTATTTTTGTTGACGTAATGTATGATTAATGCAGAATATTTTCTTTGATTTCCGAGTAATTATATTTTTCTTTGTGTTCAAATTTACGAAAACAAACACGTGTTAACATTTATTTTTAAATCGATATATTTGAATTATACCTTTACAACAGTAGTGATATAATCTCCAATATACGTAAGTATGTCTCTGTACTAATGCCCTTTATTAGAAATGTATATCAAATAGAAGCAAAATGTTTAAATAACTATGTAAGGTAAAAAATAAAACAACAAAGCAAGACACAAACAAAAGACGAGCCCGTAAAATGTTTACATGCACATCCTTTTTCACAACAAACAAAACAAGACATGCTAAAAGAACAATAAAAAAAGAGCAAAGAATACTACACCCCTATGATATAATACAATGTACAACTCCATAATACGATAGAACACAATATAAAACATAACAATGACAACACGCTATATTAAAACACAATGCTAAATACAACACAGTTATATAAAACAATTCGATGTGACGCCACATAGAACACCATGACAAGACAATGGAGCAATACAACACAGTTATATAATATAACACAACCCGATGTGACGCCACATAGAACACTATGACAAGACAATGGAGCAATACAACACAGTTATATAACACAACCCGATGAAACACCACATAGAACACCATGACAAGACAATGGAGCAATACAACACAGTTATATAACACAACCCGATGTTACGCCACATAGAACACCATGACAAGACAATGGAGCAATACAACACAGTTATATAACACAACTCGATGTGACACCACATTATATAACACAACCCGATGTGACGCCACATAAAACACCATGACAAGACAATGGAGCAATACAACACAGTTATATAACACAACCCGATGTGACACCAAATAGAACACCATGACAAGACAATGGAGCAATACAACACAGTTATATAACACAACCCGACGTGACACAACATAGACCACCATGACAAGACAATGGAGCAATACAACACAGTTATATACCACAACCCGATGTGACACAACATAGAACACCATGACAAGACAATGGAGCAATACAACACAGTTATATAACACAACCCGATGTGACGCCACATAGAACACCATGACAAGACAATGGAGCAATATAACATAATGATGCAAACTCTGGATGGCAAGTTAATACTGGGAAATTTCGACAATGAAAAACA
>MJUT01014065.1:4786-18154 GCA_002080005.1 Gigantidas platifrons | reverse complement strand
GGGTGCGTTAATCTTGTGTGCATGCATATTAACATATGGTGTGTAAGAAAGGAAAGTGGTTTTCACAATTATTTTATTAAAAATTAATACGGAATAATTGAAAGCATATTTTAGCAACTGAGGTTCCACTTTTACGTATTATACGCAGAAATTACAACATAATCCATTCATTAATAGTCCTTCTTTTCAAAAGTAATTGAAATCAGTTAAAGAGGGGGACCTCCGTGTTCAGATATGCGGAGATAAAAAGTAAATAAAAATACATTTAATTTAAACATATTTTATTCATAACTAAATGAAATGGATTGGATAGCAGGCAATAGCCTATATAAATCCTCTCCATAAAAATACATGTACATATTTTGTATTCTAATGTTTCAAATATTCTTCATTCACTTCTGTTTTTTAAATAATTAAAGCGAAAAATACATTCAACTGTTAAGTTTTACTAGTTCACTTATTATAACACTCAGTGTGAAGATGCTGTTGCTGCAGCCCTGCACTTTAATGGAAGAAGAAGAAGAAGAACACATTTTACACTTTAACATGTTTGTCGCTTTCAAATGTTTACTGATATTGACTTTAACACTCTGTACGGTTAACTTTTAACAGCAGTGAATTAATTTTCACGTATTTACACGTTAAAAAGCAACGCTATTTTTTACAGTGTACAGAGTGCATAGAAGGTCACATGTCATAAAATAGAAAACAAAAAATACCACACTGTCAAAACAAAAGAAAAAAACAATTCGTTTCAACATTGCACGACATTTATGCCCCGTCATGATGACGACTTTTGTAGTTGAAGGGTCCTGCACAATCAACGGTCTTTTCTTTCAGGGTTGGACATAGTAGCTGATACATTAGATCGTAGTTCCATTTTCCTTAGGCACAAGTAATTCTAGCTGATTTTGGCTATCCTGTTTAGGGCATTTGGCATAAGGATTTTGTTTATATATTATTTTGATTTCCAACCTTTTTACTATGCGTATATCTGTTGAATGTTATTCCAGAAACGAGTCGTGTGCATGGAATCAGATGACAAGGTTTTAGTATGTCTTCTATATTGGATGAAATACTAAATTAAAATTACAACACCATCTGCACAGTTCCAAAGTCCAATCGAAAATTCGCTTAAGCAGAATCGAAACAATATTTGTTCATTATGTAAGAGGAACTGACTCAACAGATAGATAACCAAATATATGTTACTACGATAAGCCCTTTAAAGTGCTGATTATACATACTTATATCAGTCAAGCATATATTGCCATATATACCGTTACGACACAGTAATGTACACAATTAAGTAATATTTATATCACGGTTTTCCATATCCAATAAACCACATAATCTAGTGATTATTATGGTTACATTTTGAAACGGATAGAACATGCGATTAACGTCATCTATATATAAACGTTAGAGAAAATCGAAGGGAAAATCAAGAAGCGCAGGCAGGAGACATTGGGCACAAGACGCAGAACGAGGACAAATAAAAATAAAAATAAACACATAACACAGTAGTATTAATCTTCAATAAACACCACAAACTTGTGATGATTATTTTAACATTTAAAAACGGATAGACATATTGATTCACGTCGTCAATATATAAACGTTAGAGAAAACCGACGGGACAACCAAGAGACACAGGCAACATTAAAGGCAAGACAACAAAGAAAGACAAGCAAAATAAAAACAGCAAAATAGTATTTGAGTACACCAATGAATAGAGCAAGTTTGTAAACAGTATACATGTATAAATCTGTTAAAATGGTGGGAAAGGACGGCCCTATAGAGTGCTTAGGAGGTCACATGTCATAAAATAGAAAACAAAAAATACCACACTGTCAAAACAAAAGAGAAAACAATTTGATCGGGTCGGAACATTTTATCTTGTACCAACGACCACTGATACATGTAGCAAGCTGCTGTTTTAAGATCTACAGTTAGATACCATTCAACTATAAGGAACACGTTTTGTCCGGAGGAAATTGTGCATACAAACGTAGATATCAAGTGTAGTGCCCATGAAGTCTTTTTGGAATAACCTTCATCAGGTACGCTCAAAAGAGAAAGATTGGTAAGCCAAGTAATTTAAAGTTTTGGGAGCAATAAAACCAAAGGGCCTCCACCGGATAGCCTAAATCGGCTAAGAATAACACTATCATCCAGCTAACATACATTTCGGATGGCTTGTGCAAAAAATAATTAGAATAATAATAATACAAACAAAAATGAATAAATAAAAAGAAAGATGAAAAAAATGGAATGATAGAAAATGCTTTGAAACGATCAGCATTTCTAATTTCATAAAAGACACTCTTGGTGTGCAAGTACGTAGTATTTATAAAAAAAAGACAAGGTATAATAATATCTGTATATTGTTAAGTGAGAACACACAGAGACAGTATGCCTAGCGGGTAATTGATGTATATATACTTTCCCAATTAGATGTATTAGAAAAAAGACGAAAGATCAGTAAACGGAGTTAATCTGTACAAAATAATAGATTTAACCTCAGAAAGTACATGTTTCTTTAGTCATATGACCACTACATGATTTAAATGGTATGTTACTGTTCCATTCGTTTCATTCATTGCACGAAATGTATGCCCCATCATGACGACGATTTTGTAGCTGAAGGGTCCTGCACAATCAACGGTCTTTTCTTTCAGGGATGTACATAGTGGCTGATAAATTAGATCGTAGTTCCATTGTCCTTAGGCACAAGTAATTATAGATGATTTTGACTATCCTGTTTAGGTCATATGGTTTGCGTGCCCCTAAGGATTTTTTTTAAAAATTTGTTGATACTATTTTGATTTCCAATCTTTTGATAATGCGCATATCTGTTGAAGGTTATTCCATAAACGAGTCGTGTGCATGAAATCAGATGTCAAGGTTTTAGTATGTCTTCTACGAATCTTCATATTAAATGAAATACTAAATTGAAATTACAACACCATCTGCACAGTTCCAAAGTCCAATCGAAAAATGTTAAGCAGAATCAAGACAGTAATTTATCACTATGTAAGAGGAACTGACTCGCAGAAAAAAGATAGATAACCTAATATATGTTACTACGATAAGCCTTTTAAAGTACTGAATATACATAATTGAAATATATAAGTCAAGTATATACTGCCAGACAGCTACGACACAGTTATGTACACAATTAATCTTCCATAAGCCACATAATGTTGTGATGATTATTGTAGCATTTTGAAACGGATAGAAAATGCGTCATCTGTATATAAACGTTAGAGAAAACCGAAGGGGAAATCAAGAGACACAGGGAGCATTGAGCGCAAGACACACAACGAGGGACAAGAAAAAATAGAGTACAACACAATAACATCTGATCTATAGCAATGACTAGAGCGAGTGTATATAAAACATAGATGTATAAATCTGTTAAAATGGTGAACAAATAAGGGACCTATAACGTGTATGGAAGGTCACATGTCATAAAATTAACAACAAAAAATACCACACACAAAAGAGAAAACAATATTATCGGGTAGGAATATTTTGTCGTGTAATGGGATACCCATGACGATTCTTAACAAATGGTGTTTTTATTCTTCCGACAGTTACCTTTTAACCGAATTGAACATGAAAGTCTACGTTCTGTACCGGGGACATTTTGTTTAAAGCATTTTGTATATCCAAAGACATCAGCCATACCTTTCGGAGGGGTTGTTCTCTGGGAAACAGTGGAGTTAAAGCGATAATCATATTTCCTATAAAAATGTGTATTGTGGTAATTTCAAATACATTTAGAAACACGTTTAACGACATTTGCAACAATATTTCATTTATATCTTGACGATATATTTTATTAGTGGAGAAAACCACCAACCTGCCACAAGTCACTGACAAACTTTATTAGTGGAGAAAACCACCAACCTGCCACAAGTCACTGACAAACTTTATCACGGAGAAAACCACCAACCTGCCACAAGTCACTGACAAACTTTATGACATGATGTTGTATCGAATACAGCTCGCCAGATCAGGATTCAAAACAAACTTTATAACATGATGTTGTATCGAATACAGCTCGCCAGATCAGGATTCAAAACAAACTTTATGACATGATGTTGTATCGAATACAGCTCGCCAGATCAGGATTCAAAACAAACTTTATGACATGATGTTGTATCGAATACAGCTCGCCAGATCAGGATTCAAAGTCCTAACGTAAGTGTTGATGATTATACTTTACACACATACTTAAGTTATTTGTTTACACAAGTACTATTATTGTAGGGTGTTTTAAGCAAAATTAATTTAGTTTTGTGTTTGACTTGTGTTACCAATGTTCGTAGTTCGCATACTCGCACTGAAGTAAAAGTACAATTAAATCTACTTTAGTTGATAAAAAAAGCCATCATAATCGGAAATTATTGACTTCAGAATATTGCTTTTAAAAATTGTAATTTTATACTTAAGATGTAGAGAAATGTAATTTTGCTATTTAACTCTATCTTTAACAATATTTCAGCCATATCTTGGATTGAGTTAGCTCATTAAATATCTAAATTAAAAAGCTACCGAGGATTTGTTCCTGTAAAGCTATCAAGTAAGCAATCTTGTTGCATGATATTTGACATATCTGTATGATTCTATTTTTAGAGTTGGTTTATCCAAATACTTCATGCACAGCAATTCATAGAACTTCCGAAACGTACTTATTAGATCAATAGGGAAAGACCACACAGTGACAGTATGTCTAGAGGACAATTGATGTACATAGTTTTCCTCGATTAGATGTATCAGAAAACAATAGATTTTACGAATCCGTTCACGGAAGTAGTCAATAAACATAATAGATTTAACCACAGAAAGCACATGTTTCTTTAATCATATGATAACCACACGAACTCATGACCTAAGTGGTATGTTACTGTTTCGTTTGTCACCGGAAAAGTTTCAAAATTCCACGACCCATTTACTCCACGTCCTATGGACGAATTGCATATTTGATGTATCAGACACACCAAGTGGTCTCCTCTTTCAGAGACTGATAAATTAGATCGTAAGTCCATGCTATATGGGTTTCATCAGGGAGAACTGGCCTACGAGATTATAAAATGATACATGGCTCCTTTAGTTTGAAAGGATATAGTAAGTAATTGTGTGGGTCATAGAAAATCTTAAATATATTATTACATTCTGTTAAAACATATAAATTGTCAGTGGCATCAACCCATTAAATATCTGGGTCAGCCATATTATTTACAAACAAGTGCATTCGGCGTAGGAATATAGCATTCCTTCAGGCCTGTCAACTGCAGATTTGACGGCTATCGATAGCCAATGAAAATACGCGTTACATTATAATTGCATTATAATTAGATATATATATATATATAGAGTATATATCTCTCAGTTGATACGATATTCCAAAGCTTGTGGATTCTATCAGGATTTCCTGCTAACAAGTAAGCTACCGAACCATGGGTTCCTCTTGGTTAAGTTGAAGTCATCACTTCGAAAGTTTGACGGTCGCCATCATGGCTTGGTTAACTGCTACGGAATATCTGTGTCACTAATGACCACGAATATATTCTACTTGTCGCACACACTTCGCGGTCCATTCCCCATTCATGACTTATCACTGGGTTTGTATCTAGATTAACACCACGGGTGTCACTAGTGGAGCATGAAATGCTTATCGTTCCGGAGCGCTTGAGTTCAACCCAAGTGTTTAGTGGGGTTCGTGTTACTTAATCTCTAGTTTTTTGTGTATGTTTTGTAGATCATTGTTTGTCCTTTAGTTTTTAGTGGGGTTCGTGTTACTCGATCTTTAGTTTTTTGTGTATGTTTTGTAGATCGTTGTTTGTCCTCTTGTCCTTTTTCTATTTGTCATTTTGTTGTCTGTTCTGCAATTTCCGGATTCTAATTGACCCTTTGGTATCTTCAAACTCTTCTTCATGGCAGAAACAATGAGAACGAATTATGGATGTTAATGTTTGCTTAAGGATGTACATAATTGTTGGACGAACAGAATGTAAATAGATCACAAGCGTTGATGTACCCAAAGGATAAAATGAAAAGCGAAAACATGCTTTATTATCAGACCAGTTCCAAAATACAATCTAAAACTAGTAGACAGAGAGGCAAACCAAAACTACTAAGACACATATACTAAACTACTCACTGTTCTGGCTTGACACAGACGTTACAATAAATAATGGCACTGGAATAAATGATGCTACTTCATCACGTTAAGGCTGCTATAGTTTGTCCTAATATCAACCAAGGATGGAAATGTATTGTTTGTAAGTATGTGTTACCTTTTCAGCCAAGGTATTGTTGATTCAGGCTAACTTGGCCGGGCGTGGCTATAGGTCGTAGTTCAATTGGAACCTTCATTTTTTATTTATGGTGGACAGATAAAATAGTTTACATCTGAATTCACTGATCCATTTAATTAGAGTCAATTGACAATTATTATACTTTTTATATTCTATACTATGCAAACAACAATACTATGAATAGCCTATTGTTGTTATTTGTACGAGAACTTGGTGTTACATTTAAATTAATAGATTTGTCCACGGTCATTGTTTGAAGTACAAACAGGCCGGCCAGGTTACTTTGCATTGTTTCATTATGCAGAGAAAGGCTACCAACATTACTAAAGAAAGCAATGACCTCTCACCTTTACTCACCTGAATACAAGAAAGACAACAACATACGATACTGGAAATCCAGGTCCTGGCTTAGGACAGGCACATTTATGTTGCGGGGTAAAACATGCTAACCATTTTTCTGATAGCTTTAATTTGGCATCGGGTATATTATGTTTGTGTTTTCTAAAAAAAAACAAATATCTTGACCGACTTAAATTGTTGTATAATTAATCAAGAAGTATGTGTAATATTATATACGTAAGTGTCCTTTTCAAATTTTATCAGTTAACTTTTCTAAAAACTAACACATCAAAATTGACATTTTCTAATCTTTTCAATAGAATTGATATAAGAAATCGGTAAACATTTGAACAATGGCTATCAAGGTCCAAGGTCGCTTTTACATACATATGCATATCAAAGGTCAAGGTTAAAATAATAATATAGATAAGATATATATATCTACATAGACAAACACTGATAATGAATGAAATATATGTTGTCTAGGGAAATCTAATTTCTAGACACAACACGATAAATCTTAGATAAACATATAGGGTGATGTTAATGAAACAATAAATAAAGTTGTTTCAATACAATATAGATTTTCATTGGTTACGATTGTTAATGTATCATCCAATGTTATTAGTGTTTATCATTATATAGGCTGCAATCTATTTTCAATATAACCCAATTATATATGTCAGTGACTTACATAAAGCACTCTTTTATACAGTGATGTAAATTTAACACCTCCACTATATAGCACTATACGAGATGTAGGAACGATTCGGATTAATAAATAAGAACATTATGAAATGCTTAGAAAGACAAGGTTTAGTTGATGTCATCATTTCGAAAGCTTTGCTGTCGCCACCATCACCGTCACAAATGACCACGGATATATCTTGTTGGTCGCAATCACAAATCCGCCCTTTTCTCATTCATGTCTCATCACCAGCGTTTTGACAAGAATAATATAAAGGGTGCCCACTGTTAAGCAGGAACTGCTTACCCTTCAGGAGCACCTTACCCTTCAGGAGCACCTTACCCTTCAGGAGCACCTTACCCTTCAGGAGCACCTGCGTTCACACATGAATTTTGTGATGGTCGTATTACTCAATCTTTAAGTTTCTGTGCAGTGTTTTATAGATTATTGTTTGTCCTTTTTGGTAAATGTATTATTTGTCCACCTTTGCTTCGCGGATTCTGATTACTCTATATGTATGTTCAAACTCTTCTGATGCCGATGGGATATATTTACCTCCACCACTACTGACAGCCACCAGATCTCAAGGGAAAGTTTGTTGATATCAAAGCAGTAATCAGAAGCCGCGATTTGAAGAAGGACAGATAGCACAATGGCCAAAACAAACAGGACAACAGAACAGACAACGATCTACAAAAGATTACACAGAAAAAACAAATCGACGGATCGTATTTAAGTAATGCCACAATCCGTACTTAAAAGGCAAGCTGTAGCAGCTCTTGATGAGTATATAAATAAACATTAGAGAAGATAGATTGCTTGTGATGGTCTTTAGTGATCTGTTACCGGACAGCATGCCTCCCTTCTATCTCATCCTTTAGCATTTTAGGGTAGTTGGAAAATTGAAATGGTATCAGTAAGACATGTATAAAAACAGTACTAACATTTTATAAATTATTTAAGGATAAACGGCGCTTCAAACAATCACACACTCATCAAATGTATGTTTCGTAATTTATCAGTTTTATATTTAACTGTATGATTGGCGTTGAAATTAAAGCAACATTAATTATGGAATATTATTTAAGCAATTCGGTACTTAGCGTTAGATGAGTAGATGTTATTTTATGGCCATTAACAAGCTATTTTTACCTTTCCACCCAATATTATTATTTTATTCGGGTTTCCAATCTTTTCTTCTTCGATTCACTGTTTATGATACCCTTTTTATCTTCAAACATGTTTTACATCCATGAATAACGAATGGCTATTAGTAAACCAAGAAATCGTACTAGGATTGATATTATTATTGTATTAACAACATTCGATCAATCTGATAATAATACTATCTACATAAGATCACCATACATAGAGAAGAGTTATTGATCTTATACATTGACAGTTGTGTTTTTGTCTTTGCTGTATAAGTACTTATACATTAAACATCTTCATCTTCATCTTCATACATACAGGCAGTCGTACAGCTGCAGTCATAAGTAAATGTTTCTACATTAATCATTGCCATAGAGATAACTGTAAAGCCTTAACAAATCTAGAGGAGTGTAAGAAAAGTTTAAAGTTTGTCAATGATAGCCATTTAATATTAGACATATTACCTTATGTTGACAATGATTTAGAAATCTTCTATTGCATGACCTGCATCATTTCACAAAGAGAAGAGGCTTGTGCACATTAATATAATTTAGTCCCGCCACATGTGAAGTGTCTATACCAAGCCAGGAAATCGAGTGAGTATCTGTATGGGTAATGGGTATAGCGCTCGTCTCTGTTTCTACGATTTAATGAATATATCTTAGAATTCTATTTTTTATTTTTCATTTCATTGCGAGAATCCAGAAACAGTATATTTAAAAAAAATATACATATTTCAAAAGTATTATAGCATATTTTTACATATGACAACACTATACACACGCATTCATATTTCAGTGTTTTTTCTGTTAACGTAAACTTTGATATACTTTCTGGATTATATTTGGAAGTTGTCCTTGATAAGTTCTTGTATGAAATCGGCCTCCTAGGAGTAAAGAAATAGATCGCATGGAGAGGGGGAACACTTCGTTTGGGGGGGATGCAGATGATTTTAGGCATCGAATCAGACAAAGATGTCACCAACAAGGAACTCCTACATACCGACGACTTCATTTTCCATGTAACACACTGCCATTTGTTTAAGGTTTGACAAAATAAGTAGATATCAAATTTAGTGCCCAGGACGCCTTTCTGGAATAACCTTCACCAAGTACGCTCAAAGACGAAAGATTGGAAAGCTAAATAATTTTAAAATGTTATGAACCAATACAATCAAAGGGCATAAAAACAAGGTGTCCTTAATTTGTTATATAAATAATGCCGTGATAAAATTGATGATATATTTTACATGTAACTCAGACATGTGTATTGTCTGACAAATTAGAGAAATACTTTTCATAAGAATAAGGGGTCAATGTGACCGTGATCTGTCTACCAATGCAACCAGTGTCTTTCACTGACCACTACAGAGGAGTTCTTACATTCTGTATGTCCCAAAGTATTACAGTCACTTATGACAGGTAGATGGTTTTCTTAGATTTTGAAATTAGTTTTAATAAGCTATAACCCTCAATCCATTAACATTCAAAGTGAGGTTAATGCCATGCTAAACATGTTGATGTTTGACTCTAGCTCAAATAATTGTTTTGATAGCTCGACCAATTAATGTAAAATATTCCAAACGGAATAATACGAACATCAACGAGAAATATATTTTTATCGTAAGGATGTTTTCTGACTTAAAGTTAAAATAAATAGGGGTTATAATTGCCTTTACTGTAGCAAAAACACAGGTGATTTATACAGGTAGTTGATCGAAGGTTTCTGACCTCGAAAATATAAAAGCTTGTTTACAGAAAGTGAGATGGCTTTTCTTTAGGTAAAGAAAAAAAACTACCTCAAAGGTATCTTGACTCTTACCTCTTTGCAACTGACAAATGTTTTCGATTTCAAAGGTAGGCAATTCTATTGCTAATATATACATGAATTATACTTCTATGTAAGCTTACATGGCCTCATATAACTTTGGTAATTTTCTATTGAAATAGTTAATGCTTAAACATTTAAAATATATTTGAAGTCGCTTGAACATGGACAGTACTGTATTGTTTTCTTTGATATAAAACCACGGTCGATGAGTAATACTAATATCGTTATCTACTCCCCATGAAATGTACACTAATACCAATATATTGACAGAATGAGGAATGGTGAAGTAAAATCGTCTTAAATACATATCAGGATATCTTCTAACATGTAAAAGCTTAGGGCATTGATGACTGTGATCGATTATGCCATAATCAATACGGTTTGCGATTTGGGCCATTGCTCCTCCATGGCCACGATCAATGCACTGACATCCTATGACAAATACGATCTAAATGTGAAACATGAGACATCAGTAACCAAGCAATCAGTGCCCATGCATACTACATTTTTAAGAGCTTGACCGGGTGAGGGGATGTTCCATGGTCGCGACCCATGCAATCAGATCATATGTTCACAAGGGTTTGCTAGTTTGATGAGTTGGTCTTCGTGGTCATAATGCATTCATTCATAGTCATTGACCACAAAGGTTTATCAGACAGACTATAGGGCTACCGTGGTTCTTATTATCACAAAGAGCATGTGCTCACTACGTAATTTGATATTGACCAGTGGCTTATGTAGTCACTATTCATGTAATAATACCACATGAACACTACGATTGATGCGAGAGGCGATTAGCAGCCATGGATGATCATAACCATGCAATAAAGTGAAAATTATAAAATACCACACTGTCGGATCAGTTTAATCCGCTACTTGTCATTGAAGTGTCTTACCAGACCATGAATGTGAGTGACTTGATGTGTTTTACCCGACCCTGAATGTGAGTGACCATGTGTTTGTGTTATAGGGGTATAGATTTTACCTCTTTCTACGATTTCTCTATTGGAATTCAAAGCTGTTCATGCCATGGATTTTTTAATTTCACAGTATTGTTTGTGATCATTGATTTAATATGATAGATACATGTACATGTATTTATTCGTTATGTTGATATTGGTAGAATTTAGATGTGTATGTAGTGCTTTGAAGATAATTGTTTGTCCTTTTGCCTTTTTTCATTAGGACACGGCTACTCATTGACTTTTTTCATTAGGACACGGCTACTCATTGACTTTTTTCATTAGGACATGGCTACTCATTGCCTTTTTTCATTAGGACACGGCTACTCATTGCCTTTTTTCATTAGGACACGGCTACTCATTGCCTTTTTGATATCTTCAAGTTTTTCACGACGTTCAACTGTATTTAAATTGTTTTAAATCCCTAAATCACTTCTGTCATAAATTTAGTGCACACGACCCGTTTCTGGAATAATTTTCATCAGGCATGCTCAAAATCGAACGGTTGGAAAGCCAAATTTATTGAATGTTTTGGGAACAATAGCACCAAAAGGCTTAATGAAACAGGCAAAAATCGGCTAAATATAACTCGAAGAAAAGCAAGAATAAAAACAAAAAACAAAAAACAAAAAAACAAAAAAAACAACAAAAAAATCCCCTCATATAACGATATTAATTTAGTGGATAATAAGGCACCACCATTTCCCTAGAATAGCAGGAGCTGATTACTAATCCAGAGCACCTCACTTCAACCACGGATTTTATTGACGTTCATATTACTCAATCTTCAATTTTCTATACATTGTTTTCGGTAGACCATTGTTTTCGGTAGACCATTGTTTGTTTTCTTATTTTTATTCTTTTGGTTATTTTATGGTATGTTCGTCTTCGATTTTCGGCTACTAATTACAAATTTAGTATCTTCAAATTGTGTTCGATAATTCGTAAATTACAGAATCGATACCCCTCACACACACACACATCATCATTGGCTTTCCTGGCTTGGTATACACACCTCAAATATGGAGGACCTAGACTATTTGATCATCATTGGCTTTCCTGGCTTGGTATACACACCTCAAATATGGAGGGTTTAGACTATTTGAATGGGTCCTAGACAACTCTTTTTGTGAAATAATCTAAATCCTTTTCAACATAAGGTTATATGTTTAATAAAAACAAGCAGGCAGGTTATCATCTACAGATACTTCAAACAAATGTTTCCTACAATCATTTAGTTTTAAGGCTTTACGACCATGCCTATATTCTTAACATGGTTAATGTTTAATGTTTAATGTGTTTTTGTATCTTTATCATATTCAGTGAAACATAGAAAAGTGAAATAGCATAATAACAGACAAAATGCTTCCAATGGGATCAAATTTCTTGTTCCATGTATGGAACCTGTAATGAACATTGGATGCATCGTATTTAATGTTGTCCTCGGATAATGACGTTACTAATATACAATAGTTATAGAATAAATATATTTTATTTAAATAAGATACATCTACATGATACAAACACAAACAAGGAAATATACACTAAATATACCGGAAACCAACATATTTCTCTGTAAATATATATTTCCTTAAATATACAATCAAATTTCACAACATTACATATTGTGATACGTGACTGTAATGTTCACATATGATACGTGACTGTCTTGTTCAAATATGATACCTGACTGCAATGTTCACATATGATAAGTGACTGTAATGTTGATTGATTTGAATTGATTTTTGATGTTTAACGCCACTTTCAACAATATTTCAGCTATATCATGGCGACCAGTTTTAGTGATGGAGGAAACCGGAGTACCCGGAGAGAACCACCGACAATGGGCAAGCAACTGGTAAACTTTATCACTTGCGGCTGCGAGCCGAGTGCACCCTTTTTTGTAATTTACAAAGACGGGCGCAAACCCACACCGTATTGGTGATAGGCTTGTATGAGTTGTTAGATCCAGCGACCTAACTTATTGAGCCACCCGGGCCCCCTGTAATGTTGACATATGATACGTGATTCTAATGTTGACATATGATACGTGACTCTAATGTTGACA
>MJUT01014064.1:0-15941 GCA_002080005.1 Gigantidas platifrons | reverse complement strand
TCCCCATTTTTCATGATATTACAATTTACATACAGATGCTTATTTAATATCGGAACTTCAGTATCCATTCATTGGAGTGTTAGAATGTAAGTTTAATCTTGACGGATTATTGCAAGTAAATTATGAACTGACCGTAATGAGAATAAAAAACACGATTTTCCCGTACAATAAAAAAAAACACAAACATCATTTTAAAAACTTTGGAACAATATTGATTATCAAATAGCATGTATGAATCTATTAATGCTATACATTCCCCAGTTCTTTAAATTGTGAAATGTTGGGTAACATAATAAGATAGAAATATAGCTGATAATTATCTAGTACAAATTCTTAATCATTAGTAAAAGTGATCGTTGCTTACCACCAAGTGAACAATTCTTCAGCTATACCATGGCAAGAGCAAGTTAAGTTTATATCAAAATGGTGCTGTCTGGTTTGTTCTAGACTAACACACTTAGTTGGAATTTTTAGTTCCATCTCAATGCTGCGCGGATATACATTGGAGATTCACACATTATCATGATTCCGAGCCAACCAGTTTTTGTTCTAATGATTTACTGTCGTGTGCTTAGCAGAGATGCAACACATACTAATTGTATACAACTTTTAATTACAAAAATAAAAAATAAATAACGTTAGAGAAATGACGTAAGGAAAACGGATCGTATAATAAAGAATAACATTGCTATCGTTGCCTTGTTTAGTGCCGACTGAAACAACGTTATATAATGAACTGAAATTGATCACTTTTATACAATTTAAACCATGAAAGTGTTTAGAAAAAACAAAGAACACAACTTATTCTCATAAAGAAATATATATTAACGGTAAACATATGTTCGTATATGGCTGAATATTTTTTTTTCAAATCTTAATAGCATATTATACATGTACATTAAAACTCAAAAGCAGAAAAAGGAGAAACTATAAAGTTCAGAAAAATAAACCGTTAGAAAGGGTAATATATAAGACGTTCTAAATGTTGCATTATTGTGGCCAGAGATTGTTGTGTGGCTACAGTGATGTGCTCGTCACATGGATATTGACTTTCGTAATGACTGGAGTGCAAATCTCACCGACACTAAAAGTTATTTGATGATGACAATGAAGTGAAGCTTCTACTGAAGAATTTAATGCATCTATGACATTGGACTTTTTTTTCGATAAACATTATTATGTTTGATCACCATTTTCACAAAGAAGTACAAATATGTACCCTTGTCCATCGATCTGCACGTCCATACGACCATGCACCCTAGGTTTTGGTTAACTTATGGATATACGTCAGGATCTTGAATATAATAAATGGTATAGTCACGATAGTACATTAATTATATTTTGTATTGAATAATGCCTGATATTGTCCTTGATATGTCATTGTTGCCTCCGTGTTACCCTTAAGCACTGCTGCTAATTATGTAGGAATAGGTTCAATTTTCATTTACTAGATAGGTATGATTAAGCAATGAACTTGGATAAAAAACACAACAGTATTTACTAATGGTTAGGTCACTGTTAACTGAGAGTTCCGATAAAATACTGTGTCTTTAAGACTAGACATCAGCTACTAGATATAGCTTAGCAATCATATGCGGGCATTATGATTCCCCGATAGTACATATCTTTTGGCCATTCTGTTGTCTGTTTTTCCCCACTGTAAGATATTGTATATCGGGTATTATTAATTTAAAGAAAAAAAATATCTGAACCTCCAGCCATACAGTGATTTCAGAGGTTTTCGTGATTTATTATACGCCCGCTCGATGAGAGTCGGGGGTACATAGGGATCATCATGTCTGTTCGTCCGTTCGTCTGTTCGTCCGTCAAACTTTTGGTTTCCGGATAATAATTAAAGTACTGCTCGACCATATCTTTTCAAACTTTCTCACATTGCTGTGTACCATAAAATACAGGTCAAGTTTGATTACGGTGTATTTCACATTTGCAGTTCATGAGTTATGGCCCTTTTTCTCTTAGAAAATAGGAACTTTTTAGGCTTCCGGATGATATTCAAAGTTTGGCTCAACCAAATCTTTTGAAACTTTAACAAAGTGCTGTGGACCATTAAATACAAGTTAAGTTCGATTACTGTGTATTTACATTTACCATTCCTGAGTTACGGCTCTTTTCCTCTTAGAAAATAGGGACTTTTTAGGTTTCCGAATGATATTTTAAGTACCGCTGAACCAAATCTTTTCAAACTTTAACACAATGCTGTATACCATAAGATACAGGTTAAGTATGATTATGGTGTATTTTACATTTTCCGTACATAAGTTATGGCCCTTTTTCTCTTAGAAAATAGGGACTTTCTTGGTATCTGAATGATATTTAAGGTACTACTTAACCAAATCTTTTCAAACTTTAACACAATGATGCATGCCATAAGATACAGGTTATGTTTGATTATGGTGTATTTTACATTTTCTGTGCATAAGTTATGGCCCTTTTTCTCTTAAAAAATAGGGACTTCCTAGGTTTCCGGATGATATTTAAGGTACTACTTACCCAAATCTTTTCAAACTTTAACACAATGCAATGTACCATAAAATACAGATTAATTTCAATTACTGTATGGTGAAATTGACATTTACCGTTCATGAATTATAGCCCATTTTCTCTTAAAAGATAGGGCTTTAAGGGTTTCTGGATGAAAATTTGGAATCCGGGCTCTGTGATCACCAGATCAACTTTCCTTAGTTTTATTATTATAGTATTATAGTATTTTAAGGTATGCAGGTAAAATAAAATTAAGAAGATTTGACATCTCAAGGTCTATGTTAATTTGTCATTTTGGGGTTAATTGGGTGAGGGGTTTTTCAGTTAGAAAGGCATCCGTTTCCATGGATTCATTTTAAAATGTATTATTCAACATGGATTATATCCTCTCCTACGGCTGTAGCACTGCTTTACCATGTTGTGCAGTTGACTTGGTTCCCTTGACATTCTATTTACTGAGAATATTTTCCTCTCTTGATTTAAAAAATAAAAAGATCAACATTCGGTTATAAAAAGAAAAAAAAACAATTTACAGAGCTCAGCATTGACGAATTTCTGTGGTTGCTAGGGATAATATTTGGTTACTATGGACATTGTAAGGTTTAAGGAATTCTTATAATACATTTTATATACTGGTTAGTAAATGATAAGATGTCTCTGCTAAGGTGCTGTTGTAGAAATGTTTTCTTGATTAAATGAAAGGTCCATGAGATCTACAGGAAAATACTATGCATAGTGAAACCTGTTGCTATGGACGGACCATAACTATGAATAAAAATATCAAAATGTATTTTTGGAATATGAAATGATATTTGTAGTGTGTATAGCTTGAAAAAAAAGTGTACCGCTTAATCAAATATCGAGTCAAAATATCGTAGATGTCAAAATTCAGTCTTTAATTGCAATAATATAGATTAATTTAATGTTTACAAAACCGTTGTTATGGTGACATAACTACGCAAAAATACTATATGCTACCATAGAGCATTGGAATATTATTTGTAGGGTGTACATGCACATAATATAACATTTTGTCGAAAAGTCTATACAAGATATGTAAAATAAAACAACCATATTTGAATTTCCAATGATTAATTGGAACCTCCTCCATTTACGTTGCTAAGCAACAAAGGACAAAGTGAAATCATCCAAAAATTTATTTTTCTTACCTTTCAATGATTGTGCTTAATATTATATCTATATAAACAGTTTCTGAGATTGGGCCAAAATCGGCCCTTATCATACCCACTCCTTTCAATACTTTTTGTTTGTAATTAAAAAACTATAACAGATACATGATAAGTTTAAATTGCAAACATGTTCAGCATGTCAAAATCTACCTACCCTGCAATTTTGAAGTAAATCTGATTACCCATCTTGGAGTTATTGCCTTTTTTTCATCAAATTTTTTAAATTTTAAAACTTTTCGCCTTATATTTCAAAAACTATAAGAGATAGAGGTTTAGTTTAATTGCAAAAATATGCAGCATGTCAAGATCTACCTACCCTGCAATTTTGAAGTAAATCTCATAACCCATTTTGGAGTAATTGCCCTTTTTTTCATCAAATTTTCAAAATTTTAATACTTTTCGTTCTTTATTTCAAAAACTATAAGAGATAGATGGTCAGTTTAAACTGCAAACATGTTCAGCATGATAAGATCTACCAACCCTGCAATTGTGAAGAAAATCTGATTACCCATCTTGGAGTTATTCCCCTTTTTTCATCAAATTTTCAAAATTGTAATACTTTTCATTTTCTATTTCAAAAACTATAAGAGTTAGATGATAAGTTGAAACTGCAAAAATGTTCAGCATGTCAAGATCTACATACCCTGCAATTGTGATGACAATCTAATAACCCATCTTGGAGTTATTGCCCTTTTTTCATCAAATTTTCAAAATTATAATACTTTTTGTTCTTTATTTCAAAGACTATAAGAGTTAGATGATTAGCTTAAACTGCAAAAATGTGAAGCATGGTAAGGTCTACCTACCCTGTAATTGTGAAGAAAATCTGATTACCCGTCTTGGAGTTATTGCCCTGTTTTCATAAAATTTTCAAAATTTTAATACTTTTCGTCTTATATTTCAAAAACTATAAGAGATAAAGGTTATGTTTAAATTGCAAAAAAATGCAGCATGTCAAGATCTACCTACCCCGTAATATTGAATTAAATCCTAATACTCATTTTGGAGTTATTGCTCTTTTTCATCAAAATGTTCTAAATTTTAATACTTTCATCATATATCTCAAAAACTATTAGAGATATAGGGAAAGTTTAAACTGCAAAAATGTTCAGCATGTCAAGATCTACAAAACATTTCCCCACAGTTGAAAATGTGTGACAACTGTGTGAAGAGTTAATCCTGTTGAAATGCATTAGTTTGTTGACTCACTGCTTTTGGTTACTCAAATAATCAAAGGGAAGCAACTCTATTACATGATGTGAAGTAGCAAAAGCTAAATTTTGAGAATCATTGACATATATGTTTTTTTACAGCAATTTTGATAGCTTACATTAAAGGGGAAACCCCTGCTCAATTGTTTTTGGAGAAGGGGTCTGCTATGACTAGGGCTACATTTGTTATTTTTTTACCAAAGTTATCAAGTTTTATTGGCTGATATTGTTATACCCAGGTGAGCTATAAAAGCTCCTGGGAGCCTCTAGTTACTTTCTTTGTATTAATATTTGCTTCATCTGATTGTGTTACATTTTATCGTTTTATCTAATCTTGTGTATATATGAATTCTGAATTGCCGACATGTTTTTTATTATATAATTCTGGCCCAAAAAAATAAAAAGAAGTGATCTGCAAATTTACATTTTCTTGGACCGAGTGCCTTTCACGAAAGATATTCATGTCGTTAAAACCACAAGACACAGAGGATAAACAACCTAGAATATGCGGGAGACACACATTGAGAGATAATGTTGAAGCAGAGGGTCCGGAAAGACTATTTTAGGAAGTCAATAACTGTACCTTTACTTGAATATAGGCTAAATTAAATGAAAAGAAGGCTTACCGACCTACATGCCAGAACCGCGTTGGGACTACAGTTGGCTCCATCTATTATTCAAATATTGCTCCATAACTGAGCCCACCCCCTCCCCCCGTCAATATAGTCTCTGGATCCGCCCCTTGAGAACCTTTATCTTGTATTGAAACACGTGACTTATAATTTTAATTTTGTTACACAGGTCTGCATGTGACATTATGTGTTTAACAATAATGTGTTCTAATAGTTTGCAACAAATACATGTTAAAAAAATTGGACAATAGTTTTCAGGGTAATATTTTTGACCTTTTTGTACACAGGAGAGACATGATCAGTTCTCCAGTCTGATGGAACAATACCAGTTGTGATTGACTTGTTGAACAATATGGTAAGAATTGGTGCTATTTCCACAGAGAGTTCTTTTAATAGTTTTGGTTTGATTTCGTCCCGCCCTGCTGCCTTAGATGGGTTCAAGTTGCATACTAGTTTTTGTATGCCTTCAGTTTTTATGGTTAAGTGTGATATTTTTGGATGTTGTGTACCTGGTGGCATGTTACACTGTTTGTTAAAGTCAGTCCGAGAGATATTTGATACAGGTGTGAACACTGAATGGAACTGGTAAAATATGTTCTCAGTATAATGTACATTTTCTTCGATCATATAAAAGAATTTAATCAAGCATTAACAGTAAGGTCATTACATGCAATTAAAGATGGTGGCCTTTATCTTAATGAAGCAGGACAATGTGAGCTTCGTAGATGTTTTCAACATGCTATAAATCATATGTAATTATATTTCATATTTTAGTTATTTCATTTATTTGTATTTTGCTTACCTACTATAGTAATCAGCCATTAATGAAATGTTTAATTCTTTAGGTTTCTGTGAATTTTCAAGGGAGTGACTAATCCTTCGTATTCCTAATTTATTTTATGTAAGGGTCTACTTTCAGGGGAGTGTCCGATTCATCCCCTGGGTAGTTCTAACCGTTGAAGGAGTGTCTCATCCTTCATGTTTGGAGTTTAATTTTCAAGGAAGTGTCTCATTTCTTGGATTCAATCGTTATCACGTATATAGGACTAAGTATCTATTTATATATCATTCAATATCTTTATCAATTCAAAATTTCCTTACTGATTTTATTAATGTATTTTGTTTGGAGTGCTTGTTTGGCGGATTTTATAAAGCTTTGTAGCCGCCTTTTTAAATGTGGTTGTGTCTTGTCTGTCTTGTATATGTAAAGTGTCGATTGCTATGTGTTGTGATGTATGTTTCATATCGGCCAAAATAAACGTATATTTATTTATTTTGTTTCATATTCAAGCCAGTAATTGGTAGTTTTTTTCCTAAAAAAAGCCGTTAATTATGCGGCTGTAGTAATAGTGTTTTCTTTTGATTATTTCCCTTTGGCCGTTATTTCCACCCGAATGATTTCTGGTGAAATCTTCTCACTCTGATTCTGAGTAGTTAATGTAGTCATTATTTAGAAATTGTTAGAGCGATTAGACGCAAAAATTCACACACGCTCGCTCCCTTATAATTTCAGCATGTATGACAACATATACATATTGTATTATATATCTGTACTGTTTTAGCATATAAGGCGGATTTTATAAAGTTTTGTAGCCCACCTATTTAAATGTGTTTGTGTCTTTTCTGTCTTGTATATGTAAAGTGTAGTTTGCTATGTGTTGTCATGCATGTTTCATATCGGCCAAAATAAACTTATACTTATGTATTTTGTTTCATATTCAAGCCAAGTAATTTATATATTTCACTGAATAGTCTTGCATTCTATAAATATTAAGTAAATCTTGACTATCCTACAAGACAATCAGTCAGTCAGACATGTCCAGCAATAAACAATAAACAAGAAAGTATATAACAATAGAATGAAAGAAAGTGTCTCGTCTAAAGTTTACATGACCAAACTGTCCAATAAGAAATTAAATTGTGAAGGACAAAATATTATGGAGCATTCATTTAACATAATCAGTAAATGTATAATTACATATCTAAACTCTAAATACTAATGAAAATAAGTATATGTTCCTGAAACAGATATATAAATATATTAGGGTTAAATACAAATGTATTTTATCATGATCAGCTACAATGTAATAATAATCCTTTAATTAGTCAAAACAAATAAATAAAAATAATCATTATACTGAACAAATATGTATAAATCCACTGTACTACAAATATATTTTCTATGAAAAGTTGAACAATCTGTAAATTAAATTTTATAAACTTATACCCAAAATGCAAATAATGTAGAAAACAAATATTTGAAATCTTAAATTGATTATTGTTAGTGGAAATAAATCAGTGCTACTGTGCACATCTCGTTCCAAATAGTTCATATAATATCTAGGATGAGTAAATATCCCATATTTTCTAACAAATTTCATCAATCTGTAAATTGATTTTTCAAAGCTTACACCCCTATTGCGAATTATGTAGAAAATGAATATTTGAAATCTCACAAGCAAAAATTGTTTATTTTTGGGGATCATCAGTGTTACTGTGTATGTCTTGTACCAAATAGTATATATAATATCTAAGATGAGTTAAATATCAAATGATTTTCTACGAATAGCTTTAATAATCTGTAAATACATATTCATTCAACTTATTTCTCTTGAAATTGTCGTATTCCTATGAATTACAACCCGAAGACGGGTTTTGTGTCTTTTTGTAATTCAGAAATAAAAATAAATAAATATAACAACCAGAATAATAATTAAAGGATCACTAATCAGATTATATGATATCCAAAACTATCTGTGGGTCATCGTGATCGTATGATAGTTTCTATCACCACTAAAGTTGTGGGTTCGGCCTCCGTTCATGGCGAGGTGTACTTCATACAACATTATGTTATAAACTTGCGACAGGTTGGTGGTTTTCTCCGGTTTCCTCCATCAATAAAACTAACCACCACGATATAACTGAAATATTAAAGACAACAAAACCAACCAATACTATCATTAAAGGTAAAGGTAAAAGGTAAAATATATTTAGGTTTAAAAATTTCAACATCATACACAAGTGTTTAAAAATTTCTCGTTAAGTTAAAAATAAAACATAAAACTGCCATCTTTAACTGAAACTTCAATCCACCAATTATAGCTGCTGAGAACTTTCTCACCAAGGATAGCCCATGAAAGCCATTCAGCTTATTTCCAATGGGGTCCTTTATAAGTATCAGCTTAAAGTTCAAGTGGACATTAAAAGATCAACATGAGCGGGTAGAGGGATTACTTAATTTTAAAATAAGTACACTATCTATGAAAATATATATGTATATATAATTGTCATTATTATGATATGACACGTCTTTCCCGTTCCTCACTGGTATGTATCAGGTGGCACTTCACTTCTTTTTTAAATCTTTGCAAATCATTGATGGATTTGATCGAATCGGGTAGAGAATTCCAATCATGGATTCCATTGTAGTAAAATGTTGTTGATTCGATGCCTTTAATTTTTGGTGTAACATAATTAATCTGACTTGATCTAGTATTGTGGGCATGATGTTCATTAATTTTGATGAAATTATTTTTCAAATAAGAAGGACATGTATCATAATAGATTTTATGAGCATGGTTCAATCGAAGCTGTTTTACTCTGTTTTCAATATTTAAAAATCCTAGACTAGATAATTCAGCTGGCTTTATACTAGTTCTTGGGCCCATGTTTTTGATGAATCTAACTGTTTTGTTTTGTGCCACTTGCAGTTTGTTTTTTAAAGCACGAGTTATACCAGCGTACCAGGAGGAACAAGAATAATCAAAATGACATTGAATAAGTGCCATACTTAAAGTTTTCCGCGTTTCGGCAGATAGACAATTTGCCTTTCTATACATAAACCTCAACCGGGAATTAACCTTTTTAATAATAGAGTTAGCTGTTTTTTCGCCAGACAGGTTTTGATCAATGTCAATGCCTAAATATTTAACACTATTTTGTGAATTTATTATATGACCATTACAGTTAATTTGAAATTCAGTTACATTTTTTAATTTTCTCTTTGGACCAAAAAGAATACATTCTGTTTTACCAAGGTGGAGAGAAAGTTTGTAGTAGTCATGTTTATCAAAAAGTAAATCTAAAAAAGTGCTGAATTAATCAACAGACAAGAAATTTATTTCTTACCCGTGTGTAATGTAAGATCCAAATATACATGTCAAAATTTCAACATTGAAGATATTATTTTTGAAGAATTCTAATTCTAATACAAGAATATACATGTTAATATTTAAATAAGTTTTAAAACAAGAATATGCATGTTAATATTTATATATATACACACAATCATGAATTATTAAATTACTATCGTTGATCTCGAGTTTCAGATAAAGTAATTTTAAAGAAAAAGTATGTTGTAGTCATTTTCATTATATTTTTATTTAATTAAAAAAAGTTGTAAGAAAATCTAACAAATGTATTTTCAATCCTGACACAAACAGAAACATTTTAACTAGGAAAGTAACAGTTTATGAGAGTAAAGGTGAATGAATCGTGATGAGGTATAAGCTCAATTTTAATATCAATAAAATCTAAGAACAATGCAACATACAAATGTATCACAGAGACATAAATAACCATAGCCGATGTTTGGCTGTGATGTTTAGGCTTTTAGTTGTCGTGCTCGCTAAAACATCTATATTATTTGGTTTTCCAATCTGTTGGTTTTTAGCTTACTAACACTGTTAGATACCTACGTTTTAGTAACAGTCGTGACTTTAAAGTGTCCTAAATAATAGATTAAGCAAATTGTTATTTAATTTTATGTTCCGAATGAAAATTAAAAAAAAACATGTTCAAGCGGGTATGGTCTTATCAAATACTTAAGATATGAACGAATACAGTAAAGGTAACCTACATTCATTTTAACTGTTTATTTATTAATTGTTGTGATAGACAGTCACCTATAGATAATTTAAATTTAAATTTAAGTTTAAATACCATTTGTCATAAAGTTACATATTTAGAAACTAATTGTAATCTAAAAGTTGATTTTGAAACTTTACCCAATATATAATGTCTTTTTATCCCATACAATATTGAACAAGCAATCAATTCTTTTTTATATATACATAATATCTTCTATTTTGATGATGAAATAGTTTTCAAGGTTGAACATTTTAAGAGCTTCTTGGCACATCACTGCTATCAATATACATTCACAAAAATGTAAATAAATCTAATAACGAAGTCCGCACAAGGTTGAACCCATAACACTTGCTGCTTTAACGGCGAATACCCCAATTCCCATCATTGTAAAATCAACTTTTCGTATATTTCCTAATATTGAATATATATATGTATGTATAAACAAATACTATTTAGTAAGCTGGGACGATTAGAAAATAACGTATATCACTTGTCTCCCAGTGGATATTCCAGAACTTGTCTTTTTTAATAGAGGTTGCTGATAACAAGAAAGATACTGAAACAAGGGTTCCCAGTGGTCAAGTTGAAGTCATCACTTCGAACGCTTTACGGTCACCAACATGACCTGGTTGACCGTCACGGAATATCTGTGTTAGAAATGACCACAGATATGTTCTGTTTGTCGTAATCATAATCAGATACTTTCTTCATTCCAGACTTATCACTAGATATGTAATACGACGGATGTCACAGGAACTGCTATCCCTTTCAAAGAAACTGAGTTCACTCCCGGTTTTTAGTTGGGTTCATGTTGCTCGATTTTTAGTTTTCTGTGTAATGTTTCGTAGATCGTTGTCTGTCCTTTTCTCCTTGCCATTGTATAATAGTATTGACTATCCCTTCTTCGATTTACGGCTTCTGATTACTATTTTGGTATCTTCAAACTTATTACCAGCTGATTTGTTTTTATATAAAATTGTTCTCATCGATATGTCTTAAACACTCGTAACAGGTGATATGTAATAAAAATGAAGATATTTTTTAAGCTCGACTCGTTTCTGGGGTAACTTTTATCAGTTACGCTCAAAGTCAGCTAATTGAAAAGTCAAACAATTTAAGTCTTTGAGAGCATGCAAACAAAAAGGCTAAGGATATACATATATTAGGTGAAAGTAATAATGCAATCGATGTGCTATGCAAGCGTGTAGTTAATGTAAAGATAATATTATACTGTTATCTTTTGATTGATTGATATGTGTTCAACGCCAACTTTTGCAGTATTTCAGCTATATCATGGCGTCAATTACAAGACCCTTAGAAGTAAAACATATTTGTATATAAAAGAAAAGGGTGATATGAACAAATAAAAGAAACATTAAAGGAATAGAACCATACATTTAGCACGTATGTTATATATTTATATTTTAGTATATAGATTAATTTATCATAAAAATTTCAAAATTGTGTCGCCTGCGACATTTCTAAATACATCAGATATATTGTTGACATTGTAGAATGTCTGCCGAATATCAGAAACATCTACGAAGTCGACAAAAATATGTCTCAGTGATTAATTGGAATCACACGGAATACACTCCTATCGTCCCCCATTAACCAAGAGATAGACACAATCTTTTGATATTAGTGTTATATATGTTACAAATAATTCATGACACTTGGGGTGGGGATTGGGGGTGAAATGACAGTTTATGGACCAAGCTGTCACCCTAGAAATACTATATGAACGGAGAGGGAAGGAAGGTATAATATTTGTCACATGTATTACAAATTTACTGTAACATATATGTATATTATTTGATAACGAGTCAAAATTATATTAAGTTATTAAAGGGACGATGTAATTCAGAATCGCATGTGTTTCTAATAAAATACTAATTTTGTCCTGTTATGAGTAATCTGGAAGTTGTATATACACGATAATGTGTCGATCACTAAACAAGAACAAAACATATACCGTAACGTCAAAATATTCTAAAAAATAACTGAGAAAATTATAATAAGTCATAGTCATCAAAATTAATGGTCCGTATATTGATGAAAGCTTAGCCATGATATTTAATGTCAACCATTCCTCATGTCACTGATGCCAATTAGATGTCGATACAGAAGGTAGGCAGCTTATTTTAATCCCTAGACTTTCTTTAGCCTTGAACGGTTATCTTTATTTAATTATTGATATCTGCAACCTTTCAAGAGAAATATGAGATGCAGAGAGTCAGTACTATATTGAATATCTTTTTTTCTACAAAATGAGAACAATGTTTAAGATTTGAAAATTGGACTGTATGCCATTCATCGCTCGTTACTTCCAATGTTTCTAATGTATAACGACATTGTAGATCGTCCATAACTCGTTCCGAAGGTGTTTCGTAGCAGACAACATTGTATGACATTCATCGCTCCTTACTTCAGTGTTTCGAATAGCATACAGTTATTTCATGCCTGTTCAGGGAACAGTCAAAATTATTGACCCGAGGTGCTGGAGATGACTTGAGATATGTTGCCCGAGGCCGAAAGCTGAAGGCAACAGTTCCCAAGTAATCTCCAGTATCGAGGAACAATAGTTTGACTGTTCCCTCAACAGGCATGACATAATTGTTCTATTATCTTATATACATGCACATAACCACAAATCCACTGAAGATGATAATGTCAGTATACCATACCATTAAAAAATTGGGGCACAACATTGTTTTGAAAGAAATACAGCATTTGACAGGAATGACGCACTGCGCATCGTTCTCGTGCATGGAACAGTTCGGATCCGGAAGTAGGGGAATAGTCAACTGTTTCACTCCGCCTGCTATTTTTAAAATGTTCTTGTAATCAGTTAAGAATAAAGCATATGAAAAATATATACTATAAGTTAATAAACAATGTTGTTAGTTATTGATCGTGCTATACATCCAGTGTTTATAGTGGACAATGTTGTTATTGATAACATTGTTCACCATTCATCGCTGAAAAAAACAACGTCTTCACGTAAAATTGTATCAAGTAAAAACAATGTTGACAGTTCACAAATTATAAGTCATAAAAAGCATTGAATTAATAAAAAAAAGACATAATACATATTTATTGAATGCGTTATTAAAATGATACACTTATCAATATGGCATATTACCTGATGATGACGGTATTTATATTACACGTATAGGTATGCTTTATTGTAATCTACGTTTTCTTTATTAATTTTATCAACAAGAGCTGAATAAATTGTAATACAAAGCAATATACAATTCAGATACAATAAAATAAAATGTAACAAAATCATAAACGTAAGATAAATGTATCCCAGTCGATTTTTTTTCTTTTGGCTAATGTGTTGCAGACCTTGAAATGAAAATTTAAAAACTTACTGGTCCGAATCAAATTCCTGAATTTATTTCTATATAGTTCTAAATAAAAGCTGAAAAATGTACTGGTCCCAACAACGTTTTGTTGGTCTTGAACCGGAGGATCGGTGCTCATCATGAGGACTGCTGTTGTCTGTCCTTTGATTTACGGAGACTGATTACCTCTTTGGTATGTTCAAACTCTTCTTGTATAGTGTGTTCCAATTACTAGCATTTTTCTTGCAGTACATACAATTTGTCAAATACAATAATTATTAGTAGATACTTCTAAGCATGCTCCTGATATATTCCCTATTAAACCTTTTCTCTTTAGACCAGATGTCTACCACATATATATGTTGTAAGTGAAGACATTACGACGTTTGTCACCCATTGAACATGAAAGCTTACCGTATTAAATCCAATGGACTTACGTAGATTTTTATGCTTTAAAGAGATTATATCATCGCAAAATAAACAAAATCTTATAAGTTTTTGTAAATTTATCAAAATTATTAACAAAAGAGTGAGTACCACTATCTAAATTAGATGAAATGAAATTCTGTATGTATTGTACATAGATTCTAATAGTTCTCTATATCCATGTATATGGTGATGAGAATAAAGATATTGTTGAGAATAAAGATACTGTTGAGAATAAAGATATTGTTGAGAATAAAGATATTGTTGAGAATAAACATATTGTTGAGAATAGAGATATTGTTGAGAATAAAGATATTGTTGAGAATAAAGATATTGTTGAGAATAAAGATATTGTTGAGAATAACCATATTGTTGAGAATAGAGATATTGTTGAGAATAAAGATATTGTTGAGAATAAAGTTATTGTTGAGAATAAAGATATTGTTGAAAATAAAGATATTGTTGAGAATAAAGATATTGTTGAGAATAGAGATATTGTTGAGAATAGAGATATTGTTGAGAATAAATATATTGTTGAGAATAAACATATTGTTGAGAATAAAGAAATTGTTGAGAATAGAGATATTGTTGAGAATAAAGATATTGTTGAGAATAAAAATATTGTTGTATTGTTGTTATGGTAGTTCATATTGTCCAATATTTTGTTATTTTATTCTTTTCAATTATATATTTCAGTCACTACTGTTGTTTTCTCTGTGTACATTGTGCTTTTGTTTTCTTCCCTTTCATGGTTATTTTCGTCTTATAAAGACAAGCACCCAAAAATTAAGAGTAAGAGTATATATATTCCACAAAGGTACGAATCTCTGGCTGTATTAGTATTCATATTCAGTAGATGATATAATGCTTCGGTCTAATACATCAAAATACTTTAATTTGATGTGAATATTGCAATCTGATTGGCTGATCCGCCTGGAGCAACATTGTTGACACTTGATAATCAATTTATTCATTCGCCACAGAAAAATTAAAATAGTCCCATGAAATAATCGTAATTAAAATCATTAAAGAAATCATTAAATTTTGTTGTGAAAAATTAAATTATAAGGGATATTTGAAATTTTCTGAACAGGTTATGGTTTGGAAAAGTTTACGCTCCAAATCAGGTTATATTGTATAACCTGATCGAAAATTGAAAATATTACTAAAATAATTCCTATGAAGAAAAATTTCTACTGAATGTAAAATTCAATTTCAGAGTATTTTTCGCAATTTTCAATAAAACGGGAAAAAAAGTTCCAAGGACAGATGCACATATCTTGATATAAATTAATAAATTCAATTAACTTACTAGGAAGTATTACAATAATTTACAATAATCTTACAATATCAGTATAAATATTTATCATTTAAATATACAGTTCCTAAGTAATGTAATTATTAGTACATTAAAGTTCTCCTCCCTCAGACTTACATGACCTTAGCTGATATTGGTTATCATGTCTGGGTCCTTTGGCTTTGTTGCCCCCAAAGACTTTTAAATTATTTTCCAATCTTTTGACATGACTTTGAATGCATTTGATAAAAGTTATTCTAGAGTCGCGCATGTGCATTACATTTTGATAGCTATATTTTCATTGCATTCTGCATACTAAGAAGTGAATGGTTGTTGTTATCAGGGGGTGACTTTTTGTTAGAGAAAATAATATGCAGTTCATCGACCATTTCCCGTAATATATGGGACCTTCGTGGCCTTGATCGTATGGTAATTGGATTTACAACTACCTATGCAATAAG
>MJUT01014054.1:5576-17055 GCA_002080005.1 Gigantidas platifrons | reverse complement strand
ACAAAGGAACATCGTTTTTATTGCTGTTCTACATTTTGCAGTCACTGTAGGCTTTTCAATAATGTGCATTAACTTATTGCGTTGGTGTTGTAGTGTATGAATAGTTTGAAGATACCAAAGGGGCAATCAGAATCAGTATTTCGAAGAACAGACAAAACAGTGGCCAAAATAAAAGGTACAAAGGTACAAACAACGATCAACAAAACATACATATAAAACTAAAGATCGAGTAACACGTACGCCACTAAAAACCGGAGGTGAACTCATGTGCTCCGGAAGGGTAAGCAGTTCCTGCTCCACTAGTTTCACCCGTCGTGTTAATCTAGATACAAACCAGGTGATAAGTCATGAATGAGGAAAGGACCGGGAAGTGTTTGCGACAAGTGGAACATATCCGTGGTCATTTGTGACATAGATATTTCATAACGGTCAACCGTATCAAAGGTGTGAGCTCGAATCCCGTGGATGAAGAACAAATACAAAACAAAATGTCAGCTCAAAATATAATTCTAACACTGTTACATTTGTATATCGCCATTATTTTTGCAATCCACGAATATTAAATACCCAAATGAAAGGAAAACGTTTTATTAAGCGAAATCAATTTTGGAACCTTCAAACAACTTGTAATCTCGACGAATGTTTTCCCCCACAGTAACCACCCCCTTGGTGTAATGGTTTGCATGTTCGTACCATAGTTTCGATCCTTGGTGTATACAATTGGTATTTTGATACATAAGCAAAACCTAAAACCACTGTCACACCTGTATATAAAGGGGCACTCAGGGAACCTGAAAATGTGTCCTTTATGAACAGTTGCCCTTTATATACTGGTCAAAATTTTATGCGCTATTCTTTAATAGAACATAATTAGGCTGCCTTTATAGACAATGATTGGCTATATAGATGTGTTCTCTAAGCAGGGTTGACTATATCTAGCTCGGAGTCTGAATACAGGATTTTGTTTGACTTAAATTCTTGCGAGACTGTGTCCCGTTATTTTTCTTCCAGCACGTTTTGGTACGAACTACTATATATACTTGTACCCATACCTAATATTCTCACAGATCCAAACATAGAGTGCTCTGACTTTTTCTAAGTCATTTTTTGCAGACTTTGCCAGATAATTTGCCAGTGTATCCACGGATTCCTCCACCGACGAAGGTGCCTGAAATATATTTAATTTGAAAATAATCAAATTCTATTTCATTCCTTTTTTAAAAGAAATCACATAAAAGGTGTCATGTATGGGTATACAAGGAGATTACATACTGAAAAGTGGTCCTCGTCGTATGATAGCTAGAGCATCAACTACATTTCAAATCAATGCCTATCACCACTAACTTTATGAGTTCGAATACCAAGCTTGGCTAATGTACTCGATACAATATTATGTGATAAAGTTTGTCAGTGACTTGCAACAGGTCGGTGGTTTTCTCTGGGTACTTCGGTTTCCTCCACCAATAAAACTGACCTTTGTTCTTAACTCGTGTTATATTCTTGTTGTCTAATCTTCAACACAATTGGTTAAGTATTGCGTTTCTTTGTTTTCACTAAATTCTCTCTTTCATTGGTGATTTCAGTCACATAGTAAAAGCATTGGAAATATTATAGCACAAAAAAGGACGACAAACTTGATCACATGAAATTGTATTATTACATCTCGCCATGGGTGGGAATCGAATTAAGAGCTTCAGTGGTGAAGATGCACTGATTTCATTGGTAGATGTCAATCAAACTACCAGAAGATCGTTGAATCGACGGTTCCTACATTGATAAAGATAGCATAATTATTTTTAAATAGATATGAATTATCTCAAGTATCCTTGAAATGTAAGCAATCTCTTACACAAGAGTATAAGGACCGACAACTCTGAGTAAGATTTTGTAATTGATGCTGTTTACTTCTTTACCTTTCTTGCGTGTTCATCTATCTGTTGAAAATCTTCAAAGTTCAGCTTTATGTTCCGATTGCTTTGAGGTTTTCCTGATTTCGGATCAGCTGTCGAAGAGGAACCACAACCCATACTATTCTCGTCTGCAAAATAAGTAGGGATTTTATATATGTAACTCTATTAAATAAAGGGTAATCAGAAAACGTAAACCGAAGAAGGACAGTTAATACAATGGCTTAAAGAAAAGGGACAAACAATGATCTACAAAACACCACACAGAAAACAATGGTCTAAAGAAAAAGGACAAACAATGATCTACAAACCACCACACAGAAAACATTGGTCTAAAGAAAAGGGACCAACAATGATCTACAAAACACCACACAGAAAACAATGGTCTAAAGAAGAGGGACAAACAATGATCTACAAAACACTACACAGAAAACAATGGTCTAAAGAAGAGGGACAAACAATGATCTACAAAACACCACACAGAAAACAATTGTCTAAAGAAGAGGGACAAACAATTATCTACAAAACACCACACAGAAAACAATGGTCTAAAGAAAAGGGACCAACAATGATCTACAAAACACCACACAGAACACAATGGTCTAAAGAAAAGGGACAAACAATGATCTACAAAACACCACACAGAAAACAATGGTCTAAAGAAAAGGAACAAACAATGATCTGCAAACCACCACACAGAAAACAACGGTCTAAAGACAATTACAGAAAATCAAAGATGGAGCAACACGAACCAGACTACAAACCAGGGGTTAGACGTCCCCGCTACACAAGTGACACCCGTCGTATTACTGATTAACGACACTGATATCATCTGATATCGGATTTGGACACCAGTATACGTCAATAAATACAAATAACATGTATTATACATCTACTCTCAACGAAACAAATGACAGTAAAGACGAAACGAACATCGTTTTAAGCGGAAATCGTAGTGTATATCACAGAACAGAAGATATGAGAAGATATTAAATGGGATGACATGAACAAAGCGAAAGCCACTAATACATGTTAAACCGGGGGTGTACTTAGGTGCTCCGGGAATAATTAGCAACTCCTGCTCCACATGTATCAGCCGTCGTGTAGCTCCTGTCACAAACCCGGTGATAAGTCATGAATGAGAAAAGGACCTAATTGTGATTACGACAAATGGAACAGATATGTGGTCATTTGTGACAAGGATATTCCGTATCGGTCAACCAAATCATGGTGGCGACCGCAAAACTTTCGAAGTGATGACTTCATTGTAGCCACTAGGAACCTTTGGTTCAGTCACTTTATTGTTAGCAGCACTCCTTTATAAATGATAAGAATCACAAGCTCTGGAGTATCGCATCAACTAAGGGATATATTCTCAATGAGTGCCACTGGAATGCTACTACATATAAATGAAAATTCAGAATGGGAAAATTTAAATCACCTCTTTTGTCGTAATGTTTCTCTAGCTGTCATAGCTGTCAATTTCCAGGTGTAAGTCAAGATATGAAGCAGACATAGCCCTGTCTGTAATATCCTTTATATTTAGCTCAGTGGGTCATAGCTTTCAATTTCGAGGTGTAAGTCAAGACATGAAGCAGACATAGCCCTGTCATGTGATATCCTTTATATTTAGACATGAAGCAGACATAGCCCTGTAATGTGATATCCTTTATATTTAGACATGAAGCAGACATAGCCCAGTCATGTGATATCCTTTATATTTAGACATGAAGCAGACATAGCCCTGTCATGTGATATCCTTTATATTTAACTCAGTGGGTCATAGCTGTCAATTTCCAGGTGTAAGTCAAGATATAAAGCAGACATAGCCCTGTCTGTGATATCCTTTATATTTAGCTCAGTGGGTCATAGCTGTCAATTTCCAGGAGTAAGTCAAGATATAAAGCAGACATAGCCATGTCTGTGATATCCTTTATATTTAGCTCAGTGGGTCATAGCTGTCAATTTCCAGGAGTAAGTCAAGATATAAAGCAGACATAGACCTGTCTGTGATATCCTTTATATTTAGCTCAGTGGGTCATAGGTGTCCATTTCCAGGTGTAAGTCAAGATATTAAGCAGACATAGCCCTGTCTGTGATATCCTTTTTATTTAACTCAGTGGATCATAGCTGTCAATTTCCAGGTGTAAGTCAAGATATAAAGCAGACATAGCCCTGTCTGTGATATCCTTTATATTTAACTCAGTGGGTCATAGCTGTCAATTTGCAGGAGTAAGTCAAGATATAAAGCAGACATAGCCATGTCTGTGATATCCTTTATATTTAACTCAGTGGTCATAGCTGTCAATTTCCAGGAGTAAGTCAAGATATAAAGCAGACATAGCCCTGTCTGTGATATCGTTTATATTTAGATATAAAGCAGACATAGCCCTGTCATGTGATATCCTTTATATTTAACTCAGTGGGTCATAGCTGTCAATTTCCAGGAGTAAGTCAAGATATAAAGCAGACATAGCCCTGTCATGTGATATCCTTTATATTTAGCTCAGTGGGTCATAGCTGTCAATTTCCAGGAGTAAATCAAGATATAAAGCAGACATAGCCCTGTCATGTGATATCCTTTATATTTAGCTCAGTGGGTCATAGCTGTCAATTTCCAGGTGTAAGTCAAGACATGAAGCAGACATAGCCCTGTCTGTGATATCCTTTATATTTAGCTCAGTGGGTCATAGCTGTCAATTTCCAGGAGTAAGTCAAGATATAAAGCAGACATATCCCTGTCTGTGATATCCTTTATATTTAACTCAGTGGGTCATAGCTGTCAATTTCCAGGAGTAAGTCAAGATATAAAGCAGACATAGCCCTGTCTGTGATATCCTTTATATTTAACTCAGTGGGATGGATGCAATCAACAAAATCACCAAACTTAGAATTATTCAGTGAATGTATATCATCAATATAGCAGAACGTGAAATTAAAGGATCGGGCTAGATTCGTTTTGTTTTTCTGAGAGGCTACTGTGTAAAGTCTTCATATTCGTTGTAAATGTTTATGGAAAGGCTGGCGTAGTTTGTGATTCGTTCGAGTTGAAAATCAGTAAAATCAACGCTTCAGTAAATTTCTGAGGCTCTCCAAATTTAATGAATATTGTCAGCTTATAATATCCTTTCTTTGTGAAACGTGCTCTTATATAGATAGTATCGTCCGTTTGTTCTACTAGCGTGTAGTCCTCTTGGTCGGTCCTGTCACCATCAAAAATGGTTGTCGTTATTTCAGGAGTAGCAGTAGTTTTCACTTCTAACTCGAATTCACCTTCTTTACACATGTGAAAAGGTTGAACTACGTCGGGTGAAATAACTACAGTTATGATACGATCGTTGCCACAAATGTTATATATGTCAAAGATAAAATGACAGACTGAGGGAACAGTACATCATAATAGTAAGATTAACGCCAAAGCAGCAATTGTTCAGCTATATCATGACGAGAACAAGATAATTTTCATAGATATGATGATGGGGTCTGCTTTGTACTAGTCCAACACGCTTAGGTGAATTTTTAATAGTGCTAGCTCACTGAAACAACAGTCCGTGGATAGACATGTCGCTCCACTCGGACACATTATCATGATTCCGAGCCGACCAATCTGTGTTCTTTCTCCTTAATGTTGCGTGCATGACAGAGAAGCAACAAATAGTCGTTGGCTTCACCCGATCCAGAATCGAACCAACGATCTACCGCACTCGAAGCGAGCACACTTACCATTACACCACCGATACGGTTACACAAATTTACGATAGTAGAAATTACACAAATAAAATTAGAAAGAAGTAACTACACGAACCCTCACATACAGGAGCGTAAAACCACATGGTCTAACATAATCGACGTACCTGCTGCTCGTACAAAAGTATCTGTCAATTACATATCTATGAGGCACCAATCATATTCTTATCGAAGATAGGTGGCCGTGATTCGTATGGTAGTTGGATTTACAGCTACTTGTACAATCGGTGCCTATCACCACTGATGTTGTGAGTTCGAATCTCGTACAACATTACGTTATAAAGTTTGTCAGTGACTTGCGGCGGCAGGTCTGTAGTTTTCTTCGAGCACTCTGGTTTCCTTCACCAATAAAATTGAACGCCATGATATAACTGACATATTGTTGAAAGTGGCGTTGAACACAATTACACCAAACCAAACCCTCCTCTCTTCTCTAAGATAAGAAAATGGTTGATTCCTAATATAATTCGCTGATAGGATTAAACGAAAACTCACCTGGTCTGGTTAGCTGAAATTTCTTACTAAATAATTATCTACACGTAGTTGTATTTATTTGATTTGTCTTCCTTAGCAACAAAATTGTTAAAAGTTCCATTAAGATCAATAAGTTTGTAAGAGTCACGTACTTTTTTTTTAATCAAATGACTTCAAAAGAAAATACAAATTTAAATCTCCTTCGTGTCGCATAATCAATATTTTCAATCTAAGTTGATGTTTGGACGACATTCATATCTATACATTATCATACCCATTGTATCGTTAATTTCAACAATATTAGGAAGATTGTTCGGTGTTCGATAATTTTGTAATTACCCTTATTCAACAATATTTCAGCTTTAGCTTTATCTTGCTGGTCTGTTTTATTGGAGCAGAAAGCCTAGCTTTCGGGCCGCAACCCACTAACAGAATCTACTAGAATATCAAACCTTTTGAGAACACAACCAGTGCTTACACGAGCAGGTGAAAATCAAGCTTTCACGATGGTGACCGTAACATATATTGGTAAATGTCTTAATATATATTTCAAGATTTTATAACAAAACCATACATTCGCCAGTATGAACTTCCATCTGAAGGTTTACCCAACAAATTTAAATTTCCAGATTTACCGGTTTCTGTTACAATTCTCCAAACATCTCCATTTTCTGTTGTATGAACCTTCTTATTTACAAGAAGATTCGTAAACTCTGTAGAAGTGAACTGAAATTGAAATTCCGAATTAGCGGGAATATCTCGAACTAACGGCTTAAGTAATCGACATGTGTATTTCCTAGTCGCTCCATATGTTAATGGGAAGGCTGAGGTAGTTTCTGATTCGTTCGAGTTGAAAATCAATAAAAATCAAAGCCTCAGTAAGTTCTTGAGGCTCTCCAAATTTACTGAATATTGTCAGCTTATAATAACCTTTCTTTGGGAAACGTGCTCTTATATAGATAGTATCGTCCGTTTGTTCTACTAGAGTGTAGTCTTTTTGGTCGGTCCTGTCACCATCAAACATGATTGTCGTTATTTCAGGAGTATCAGTAGTTTTCACTTCTAACTCGAATTCACCATTGTTACACATTTGAAAAGGTTGAACTACGTCGGGTGAAATAAATACAGTTATGGTACGACCGTTGCCACAAAGGTTCCATATGGCAAAGATAAAATGCCAGACTGAGGGCACAGTACACCATAATAGTAAGATTAACTCCAAAGCAGCAATTGTGTAGCTATATCATGACCAGAACAAGTGAACTTTCATAGAGATGTTGATGGGGTCTGCTTTGTACTGGTCCAAGACGCTAAGTTGGATTTTTAACAGTCCTATCTCACTGAAACAACAGTCCATGGATAGACATGTCGCCCCACTCGAACAAATTATCCTGATTCCGAGCCGACCAATCTTTGTTCTTTCTCCTTAATGCTGCGTGCATGACAGAGAAGCAACAAATAGTCTTTGGTTTGACCCGATCGGGACTCGAACCAACGATCTACTGCACTCGAACCGAGCACACTTACCATTACACCACCAATGCGGTTACACAAATTTACGATAGTAGAAATTACACAAGTAAAATTAGAAGGAAGTAGTGCACGAACCCTCACACACACGAGCGTAAAACCACATGATCTAACATAATCAACGTACCTGCTGCTCGTACAAAAGTAAATATAAATTACATATCTATGAGGCATCAATCATATTCTTCTCGAGGATAGATGGCCGTGATTCGTATGGTAGTTGGATTTACAGCTACTTGTACAATCGGTGCCAATCACCACTAATGTTGTGAGTTCGAATCCTGTACATTATGTTATAAAGTTTGTCAGTGACTTCCGGCGGCAGGTCTGTAGTTTTCTTCGAGCACTCTGTTTTCCTTCACTAATAAAACTGATAGCCATGAAATAACTGACAAACCCTCCTCTCTTCTCTAAGATAAGAGCATGGTTGGTTTCTAATATAATTCGTTGATAGGATTAAACGAAAACTCACCTGGTCTGGTTAGCTGACATTTCTTACTAAATAATTATCTATGTGTATTTGTTTTTATTTGGTTTTGTCTTCCTTAACAACAAAATTATTAAAAGTTCGATTAAGATCAATAAGTTTGTAAGAATCACGTATTTTGTTTTATTAAATGACCTCAAAAGAAAATACAAATTTAAATCTCCTTCGTGTAGCATAATAAATATTTTCAATCTAAGTTTATCTTTGGACGACATTCATATCTATACATTATCATACCCATTGTATCGCTAATTTCAACAATATTAGGAAGATTGCTCGGTGTTCGATAATTTTGTAATTAGCCTTATTCAACAATATTTCAGCTTTAGTTTTATCTTCCTGGTCTGTTTTATTGGAGCAGAAAGCGTAGCTTACGTGCCGCAAGTCACTAACAGAATCTATTAGAATATGAACATTTTGAGAACACAACCAGTGTTTACACGAGCAGATGAAAATCAAGCTTTCAATTGGTGACGTAACATATATTGGTAAATGTCTTAAGATATATTTCAAGACTTTATAACAAAACCATAAACTCGCCAGTATGAACTTCCGTCTGAAGGTTTACCCGACAAATTTAAATTTCCAGATTACCCAATTTCGGTTGCAATTTTCCAAACATCTCCATTTTCTTTTATATGAAATTTCTTATTTACAAGAAGATTCGTAAGCTAAACTCTGTAAACGTGAACTGAAATTGAACTTCTGAATTAGCGGGAATATCTCTGACTAACGGTTCGAGTAATCGACATTTGTATTTCCTAGTCGTTGTATATGTAAATGAAAATGCTCAGGTAGTTTCTGATTCGTTCGAGTTGAAAATTAGTAAAATCAAAGCATCAGTAAAACTTACTGAATATTGTCAGCTTATAATATCCTTTCTTTGTGAAACGTGCTCTTATATAGATAGTATCGTCCGTTTGTTCTACTAGAGTGTAGTCCTTTTGGTCGGTCTCTTCACCATCAAACATTGTTGTCGTTATTTCAGGAGTAGCAGTAGTTTTCACTTCTAACTCGAATTCACCATTCTTACACATGTGAAAAGGTTGAACAAAGTCGGCCGTATGAAATCCCCTCTTAATGTAATTTCGCTAGGGGTCATAGTATCCACGGTTCGTTGGATATGCCTTGAAATCAGATTCTACTGATAGACAATATATAATATAAGTAACAAGTCGAGTATTATTGTCACACTTATCAATAGTTGCATTAACATGCAATTCAAACCTATCTTTATGTTTTGGACGAACGGTAACTCTGTATTTACAGTTGTTTTCTTTCAACACTATAACAGATTCGTTACAAGGTGATCCTTGATTGTCATATAAATCATACCAGAACGCCAGCCTTAGACTCCACTGTTATTGTACAAGAGTTTTCAACAGTAATCATCTCATATGGATGACTGGGAAATTCTATTCCAACGCGTTTCTGAATAACCTTCATCAGGTAAGCTCAAAGACAACTTATTTGAAAGCCAATTAATCTAAGACTCTTTGAAGGCAAGAAGACAAAAGGGTTTAAACAGGATAGCCAACATCGGCTAAGTTCACCTATGACTGAAGGGGTACCTTAGTTTCAATAATGATTACACGTTTTAAGAATGGTCAATCTCGATAATTATATATCTACTAAACAATGTCAGTGCTGAAGCACTGACTATTGGACGGATGATAGCCTGTGGGACTAATACTACACCATAAGAGGTGTCGACCCAGTGATAGTAATTTAGTGCGCTCGACGCGTTTCTAAAATAACCTTTATCAGGTACGCTCAAAGCTAAAAAAGTCAAATAATATAAACGTCTATTGGGTCAAGGGAGTAGAACCTTAATTATAATAATAATTACACTATGTAGGAATTGTAGAAATATATCTAATAAAGGAAATAACTAAATATAAGAAAAGGATAACTCATGTCTCTGTCAATAAAAGAAGGGTGCCATACCCTATATACATCTATGTATACTACGGAAGATAAAGCTTGTATTTTGTTTTAGTATTACTGCATATCAAGCCAAATTTATTTAGCAGTGCTTAATTTCACAACAATCGACATTGTTCTTAACTCCAAGCTAAAGAATGTTTCAGATATATAGTTATGATGATGATGATGATGATGATGATGATACCTGTTTCGTTCCATACCAACATGCCGAGACAAACTTCTGGTAGACGCGACTCTGACACATTAGCCTGACTCAGCACCAGTCAACTCATTGCTCTTAGTCCTTATGATAATTACGGGTGATACCAAAGGGAAAAGCTAAGTACCAGAGTAACCTCCTCTGGTGTTACCCGACCAGAAATCGAAATCACGATCATGCGCACTCGCTCGATGCGAGTATACTAGCCATTACACAAGATTACCTTATTGGTGCAGAATTTTCTTACAATTACACTCATATCTACCTAAGGTTTCTGCGAGGTGACAGAAACGTTTGATGATACCAAGAAGAAGAAAACAGACGGGAAGACAAACAACGATCGAGACAACACGTAAAAGTGAAGATTAAGCAACATCAACAGCACTAAAATCTTATTTGGACCAACATAATCTTACAAAATGTGCCAACCCAAGATTAACAGCGAACATAAAGTAGAATTTAACCCCCAAAAAAGTATATGATTTATGTATTAACAAGCGAACCAATTTGTCGAAAGCTAGAAAAGAATCAATGACTGCACTTCGAAATATCCGAGTAAACGAGTTGTCCGCGATATGATCAGCTGTAAACAACTGCGAACGAACCTCAATAGACTTATCCAATAAAAACGTAGATATCTAATTTAATGCACACGGCGCGTTTCTGGAATAACATTCATCAGGTATGCTCAAGATCTAAAGATTGGAAACCAAATAATATATTGCTATATTTAAATATTATATATGAATAACGTAAATAGCTGCAGAATTCTAGCTCTTAAGATTTTTCTTCTTCTTCTTCTTCTTCTTCTTCTTCTTAAGACGACTCTTTCTGTGGGTATGCACTCAGACCAAGATGGTAATCTACGTCACTTTCCAGCACCTGAGATCTGGCGGAGGAGAGACAGGTCCACTGGGAGAATTCAGGAACAGAGTACGCGCTAACATACAGAATTGAATACCCGTATTATAGGTTTGTAAATAATATTGAATTTTTTATTGCTTTTTAGTGTTTTAATGATATTCTTTGTTCAATTGTATGTGTCATTCTTATTGTAAATACTTAAATTTATATATATATGTATATTATTTTATGTTATACTGTAAATCGTGATGAGTTAATGTAAAATTACGACCGACTTTGATCATTTGGACAAAGTCAATTTTATAATTTCTTTGTAAGTTTAAA
>MJUT01014019.1:12382-25626 GCA_002080005.1 Gigantidas platifrons | reverse complement strand
CACCCCTGTGACAGGCAGATATGGGGGCCTGACGCAGACAGCTACACACGGCAAGGCCATCCCTGTGACAGACAGGTCTGCCGGCACACTGCTGCACACGGCAAGGCCAACCCTGTGACAGGCAGGTCTGCCGGCATACTGCGGCACACGGCAAGGCCAACCCTGTGACAGGCAGGTCTGCCGGCAGACTGCTGCACACGGCAAGGCCAACCCTGTGAAAGGCAGATTGCCGGCAGACTGCTGCACACGGCAAGGCCAACCCTGTGACAGGCAGGTCTGGCGGCAGACTGCTGCACACGGCAAAGCCTACCCTTTGACAGGCAGGTCTGCCGGCAGACTGCTGCACACGGCAAGGCCACCCATGTGACAGGCAGGTCTGCCGGCAGACTGCTGCACACGGCAAGGCCAACCCTGTGAAAGGCAGGTCTGTCGGCAGACTGCTGCACACGTTAAGGCCAACCCTGTGACAGGCAGGTCTGCCGGCAGACTCTTGCACAAGGCAAGGCCAACCTGTGACAGGCAGGTCTGTCGGCAGACTGCTGCACACGGCAAGGCCAACCCTGTGACAGGCAGGTCTGCCGGCAGACTGCTGCACACGGCAAGGCCAACCCAGTGACAGGCAGGTCTGCCGGCAGACTGCTGCACACGCCAAGACCAGCCCTGTGACAGGCAGATCTGCCCGCAGACTGATGCACACGGCAAGGCCACCGCTGTGAAAGGCAGGTCTGCCGACAGACTGCTGCACACGGCAAGGTCAACCCTGTTACAGACAGGTCTGTCGACAGACTGCTGCACAGGGCAATGCCAACCCTCAGAGAGGGAGGTCTGCCGTCCGTCAGACTGCTGCACACGGCAAGTCCAACCCTGTGACATGCAGGTCTGCCGGAAGACTGTTGCACACAGTAAGGCCAACCTGTGACAGGCAGGTCTGTCGGCAGACTGCTGCACACGGTAAGGCCAACCCTGTTACAGGCAGGTCTGTCGGCAGACTGCTGCACACGGTAAGGCCAACCCTGTGACAGGCAGATCTGCGGCTTGCCTGCATACTGCTGCACACGGCAAGGCCAACCCTGTGACAGGCAGGTCTGCCGGCATACTGCAGCTCACGGCAAGGCCAACCCTTTGACAGGCAGGTCTACCAGCAGACTGCTGCACACGGCAGGGTCAACCCTGTGACAGGCAGGTCTGCCAGCAGACTGCTGCACACGGCAAGGCCAACCCTGTGAAAGGCAGATATGCCGGCAGACTGCTGCACACGGCAAGGCCAACCCTGTGACAGGCAGGTCTGGAGGTAGACTGCTGCACACGGCAAAGCCTACCCTTTGACAGGCAGGTCTGCCGGCAGACTGCTGCACAAGGCAAGGCCAACCCTGTGACAGGCAGGTCTGCCGGCAGACTGCTGCACACGGCAAGGCAAACCCTGTGAAAGGCAAATCTGCCGGCAGACTGCTGCACACGGCAAGGCCAACTCTGTGACAGGCAGGTCTGGCGGCAGACTGCTGCACACGGCAAAGCCTACCCTTTGAAAGGCAGGTCTGCCGGCAGCCTGCTGCACACGGCAAGGCCAACCCTGTGACAGGCAGGTCTGCCGGCAGACTGCTGCACACGACAAGGCCAACACGGTGACAGGCAGATCTGCCGGCAGACTGCTGCACACGGCAAGACCAACCCTGTGACAGGCAGTTCTGCCGGCAGACTGCTGCACACGGCAAGGCCACCCCTGTGACAGGCAGGTCTGCCGGCAGACTGCTGCACACGGAAAGGCCAACCCTGTGACAGGCAGGTCTGTCGGCAGACTGCTGTACACGGTAAGGCCAACCCTGTGACAGGCAGATATGTGGCCTGCCGCAGACAGCTGCACACGGCAAGGCCATCCCTGTGACAGACAGGTCTGCCGGCAGACTGCTGCACACGGCAAGGCCAACCCTGTGATAGGCAGGTCTGCCGGCATACTTCGGCACACGGCAAGGCCAACCCTGTGACAGGCAGGTTTGTCGGCAGACTGCTGCACACGGCAAGGCCAACCCAGTGACATGCAGGTCTGCCGGCAGACTGCTGCACACGGCCAGGCCAACCCTGTGACAGGCAGGTCTGCCGGAAGACTGCTGCACACGGCAAGACCAACCCTGTGACAGGCAGAACTGCCCGCAGACTGCTGCACAAGGCAAGACCAACCCTGTGACAGGCAGTTCTGCCGGTAGACTGCTGCACACGGCAAGGCCAACCCAGTGACATGCAGGTCTGCCGGCAGACTGCTGCACATGGCCAGGCCAACCCTGTGACAGACAGATCTGCCGGCAGACTACTGCACACGGCAAGGCCACCGCTGTGACAGACAGATCTGCCGGCAGACTGCTTCACACGGCAAGGCCACCGCTGTGACAGGCAGGTCTGCCGGCATACTTCGGCACACGGCAAGGCCAACCCTGTGACAGGCAGGTCTGCCGGCAGACTCTTCCACACGGCAAGGCCAACCGTTGACAGGCAGGTTTGTCGGCAGATTGCTGCACACGGTAAGGCCAACCCTGTGACAGGCAGGTCTTCCGGCAGACTGCTGCACACGGCAAGACCAACCCTGTGACAGGCAGATCTGCCGGCAGACTGCTGCACACGGCAAAGCCACCGCTGTGACAGGCAGGTCTGCCGACAGACTGCTGCACGCGGCAAGGCCAACCCTCAGACAGGTAGGTCTGCGGCCTGCAGCAGAAAGCTGCACACGGCAAGGCCAACCCTGTGACAGTCAGGTCTGCCTGCAGACTGCTGCACACGGCAAGGCCAACCCTGTGACAGGCAGGTCTACCGGCAGACTGCTGCACAGGGCAAGGCCAACCCTCAGACAGGGAGGTCTGCCGGAAGACTGCTGCACATGGCAAGTCCAACCCTGTGACATGTAGGTCTGCCAGCAGGCTGCTGCACACAGCAAGGCCAACCCTGTGACAGGCAGGTCTGGCTGCAGACTGCTGCACACGGCAAGACCAACCCTGTGACAGGCAGGTCTGCCGGCAGACTGCTGCACACGGCAAGACCACCCCTGTGACAGGTAGGTCTACCGGCATACTGCTGCACACGTCCAGGCCAAACCTGTGACATGCAGGTCTGCCCGCAGACTGCTGCAGACGACAAGGCCAACACTGTGACAGGCAGATATATCGGCAGACTGCTACACACCGTAAGGCCAACCCTGTGACAGGCAGATCTGCGGCCTGCCGTAGACAGCGGCACATGGCAAGGCCATCCCTGTGACAGGCAGGTGTGCCGGCAGACTGCGGCACACGGCAAGGCCAACCCTGTGACAGTTAGGTCTGCCGGCATACTGCGGCACACGGCAAGGCTAACCCTGTGACAGGCAGGTCTGCCGGCAGACTGCTGCACACGGCAAGGCAAACCCTTTGAAAGGCATATCTGCCGGCAGACTGCTGCACACGGCAAGGCCAACCCTGTGTCAGGCAGGTCTGGCGGCAGACTGCTGCACATGACAAAGCCTACCCTTTGACAGGCAGGTCTGCCGGCAGACTGCTGCACACGGGAAGGCCAATCCTGTGACAGGCAGGTCTGCCGGCAGACAGCTGCACACGGCAAGGCCAACCCTGTGACAGGGATGTCTGCCGGCAGACTGCAGCACACGGCAAAACCAACCCTGTGACAGGCAGTTCTGACGGCAGACTGCTGCACACGGCAAGGCCACCCCTGTGACAGGCAGGTCTGCCGGCAGACTGCTGCACACGGCAAGGCCAACCCTGTGAAAGGCAGGTCTGTCGGCAGACTGCTGCACACGGTAAGGCCTACCCTGTGACAGGCAGATCTGCGGCCTGCCGCAGACAGCTGCACACGGCAAGGCCATCCCTGTGACAGACAGGTCTGCCGGCAGACAGCTGCACACGGCAAGGCCAACCCTTTGACAGGCAGGTCTGTCGGCATACTGCGGCACACGGCAAGGCCAACTCTGTGACAGGCAGGTCTGCCGGCAGACTCTTGCACACGGCAAGGCCAACCTGTGACAGGCAGGTCTGTCGGCAGACTGCTGCACACGGTAAGGCCAACCCTGTGACAGGCAGGTCTGCCGGCAGACTGCTGCACACGGCAAGGCCAACCCAGTGACATGCAGGTCTGCCGGCAGACTGCTGCACATGGCCAGGCCAACCCTGTGACAGACAGATCTGCCGGCAGACTGCTGCACACGGCCAGGCCACCGCTGTGACAGACAGATCTGCCGGCAGACTGCTGCACACGCAAGGCCACCGCAGTGACAGGCAGGTCTGCCGGCATACTTCGGCACACGGCAAGGCCAACCCTGTGACAGGCAGGTCTGCCGGCAGACTCTTGCACACGGCAAGGCCAACCTGTGACAGGCAGGTTTGTCGGCAGATTGCTGCACACGGTAAGGCCAACCCTGTGACAGGCAGGTCTTCCGGCAGACTGCTGCACACGCCAGGCCAACCCTGTGACAGGCAGGTCTGCCGGCAGACTGCTGCACACGGAAAGACCAACCCTGTGACATGCAGATCTGCCGGCAGACTGCTGCACACGGCAAGGCCACCGCTGTGACAGGCAGGTCTGCCGACAGACTGCTGCACGCGACAAGGCCAACCCTCAGACAGGTAGGTCTGCGGCCTGCAGCAGACAGCTGCACACGGCAAGGCCAACCCTGTGACAGGCAGGTCTGGCTGCAGACTGCTGCACACGGCAAGACCAACCCTGTGACAGGCAGGTCTGCCTGCAGACTGCTGCACACGGCAAGACCACCCGTGTGACAGGCAGGTCTAACGGCATACTGCTGCACACGTCCAGGCCAACCCTGTGACATGCAGGTCTGCGGCCTGCCGTAGACAGCGGCACATGGCAAGGCCATCCCTGTGACAGGCAGGTGTGCCGGCAGACTGCGGCACACGGCAAGGCCAACCCTGTGACAGGTAGGTCTGCCTGCAGACTGCTGCACACGGCAAGGCAAACCCTGTGAAAGGCATATCTGCGGCAGACTGCTGCACACGGCAAGGCCAACCCTGTGTCAGGCAGGTCTGGCGGCAGACTGCTGCACATGACAAAGCCTACCCTTTGACAGGCAGGTCTGCCGGCAGACTGCTGCACACGGGAAGGCCAATCCTGTGACAGGCAGGTCTGCCGGCAGACTGCTGCACACGGCAAGGCCAACCCTGTGACAGGGATGTCTGCCGGGAGACTGCAGCACACGGCAAAACCAACCCTGTGACAGGCAGTTCTGCCGGCAGACTGCTGCACACGGCAAGGCCACCCCTGTGACAGGCAGGTCTGCCGGCAGACTGCTGCACACGGCAAGGCCAACCCTGTGAAAGGCAGGTATGTCGGCAGACTGCTGCACACGGTAAGGCCGACCCTGTGACAGGCAGATCTGCCGGCAGACTGCTGCACACGGCAAGGCCAACCCAGTGACATGCAGGTCTGCCGGCAGACTGCTGCACATGGCCAGGCCAACCCTGTGACAGGCAGGTCTGCCTGCAGACTGCTCCACACGGCAAAACCAACCCTGTAACAGACAGATCTGCCGGCAGACTGCTGCACACGGCAAGGCCACCGCTGTGACAGGCAGGTCTGCCGACAGACTGCTGCACGCGGCAAGGCCAACCCTCAGACAGGTAGGTATGCGGCCTGCAGCAGACAGCTGCACACGGCAAGGCCAACCCTGTGACAGTCAGGTCTTCCGGCAGACTGCTGCACACAGCAAGACGAACCCTGTGACAGGCAGATCTGCCGGCAGACTGCTGCACAGGGCAAGGCCAACCCTCAGACAGGGAGGTCTGCCGGCAGATTGCTGCACACGGCAAGTCCAACCCTGTGACATGCAGGTTTGCCAGCAGGCTGCTGCGCACAGCAAGGTCAACCCTGTGACAGGCAGGTCTGCCGGCAGACTGCTGCACACGGCCAGGCCAACCCTGTGACATGCAGGTCTGCCGGCAAACTGCTTCACACGGCAAGACCAACCCTGTGACAGGCAGATCTGCCGGCAGACTGCTGCACACGGCAAGACCACCCCTGTGACAGGCAGGTCTACCGGCAGACTGCTGCACACGGCAAGACCAACCCTGTGACAGGCAGGTCTATCGGCAGACTGCTGCACACCGTAAGGCCAACCCTGTGACAGGCATATCTGAGGCCTGCCGTAGACAGCTGCACATGGCAAGGCCATCCCTGCGACAGGCAGGACTGCCGGCATACTGGGGCACAAGGCAAGGCCAACCCTGTGACAGGCAGTTCTGCTGGCAGACTGCTGCACACGGCAAGGTCAACCCTGTGACAGGCAGGTCTGCCGGCAGACTGCTGCACACGGCAAGGCCAACCATGTGAAAGGCAGATCTCCCCGGAGACTGCTGCACATGGCAAGGCCATCCCTGTGACAGGCAGGTGTGCCGACAGACTGCGGCACACGGCAAGGCCAACCCTGTGACATGCAGGACTGCCGGCATACTGGGGCACAAGGCAAGGCCAACCCTGTGACAGGCAGTTCTGCTGGCAGACTGCTGCACACGGCAAGGTCAACCCTGTGACAGGCAGGTCTGCCGGCAGACTGCTGCACACGGCAAGGCCAACCCTATGACAGGCAGGTCTGCCGGCATACTGCGGCACACGGCAATTCCAACCCTGTGACAGGCAGGTCTGCCGGCAGACTGCTGCACACGGCAAGGTCAACCCTCTGATAGGCAGGTCTGCCCGCAGACTGCTGCAGACGGCAAGGCCAACACTGTGACAGGCAGGTATATCGGCAGACTGCTGCACACCGTAAGGCCAACCCTGTGACAGGCAGATCTGCGGCCTGCCGTAGACAGCGGCACATGGCAAGGCCATCCCTGTGACAGTCAGGTGTGCCGGCAGACTGCGGCACACGGCAAGGCCAACCCTGTGACAGGCAGGTCTGCCGGCATACTGCGGCACACGGCAAGGCCAACCCTGTGACAGGCAGGTCTGGCTGCAGAGTGCTGCACACAGCAAGGCAAACCCTGTAAAAGGCATATCTGCCAGCAGACTGCTGCACACGGTAAGGCCAACCCTGTGTCAGGCAGGTCTGGCGGCAGACTGCTGCACATGGCAAAGCCTACCCTTTGACAGGCAGGTCTGCCGGCAGACTGCTGCACACGGGAAGGCCAACCCTGTGACAGGCATGTCTGCCGGCAGACTGCTGCACACGGCAAGGCCAACCCTGTGTCAGGGATGTCTGCCGGCAGACTGCAGCACACGGCAAAACCAACCCTGTGACAGGCAGTTCTGCCGGCAGACTGCTGCACACGGCAAGCCCATCCCTGTGACAGGCAGGTCTGCCGGCAGACTGCTGCACACGGCAAGGTCAACCCTGTGACAGGCAGGTCTTTCGGCAGACAGCTGCACACGGTAAGGCCAACCCTGTGACAGGCAGATCTGCGGCCTGCCGCAGACAGCTGCACACGTCAAGGCCATCCCTGTGACAGACAGGTCTGCTGGCAGACTGCTGCACACGACAAGGCCAACCCTTTGACAGGCAGGTCTGCCGGCATACTGCGGCAAACAGCAAGGCCAACCCTGTGACAGGCAGGTCTGCCGGCAGACTCTTGCACACGGCAAGGCCAACCTGTGACAGGCAGGTCTGTCGGCAGACTGCTGCACACGGTAAGGCCAACCCTGTGACAGGCAGGTCTGCCGGTAGACTGCTGCACACGGCAAGGCCAACCCAGTGACATGCAGGTCTGCCGGCAGACTGCTGCACATGGCCAGGCCAACCCTGTGACAGGCAGGTCTGCCGGCAGACTGCTCCACACGGTAAGACCAACCCTGTGACAGACAGATCTGTCGGCAGACTGCTGCACACGGCAAGGCCACCGCTGTGACAGGCAGGTCAGCCGACAGACTGCTGCACGCGGCAAGGCCAACCCTCAGACAGGTAGGTGTGCGGCCTGCAACAGACAGCTGCACACGACAAGGCCAACCCTGTGACAGTCAGGTCTGCCGGCAGAGTGCTGCACACGGCAAGACCAACCCTGTGACAGGCAGGTCTCCGGCAGACTGCTGCACAGGGCAAGGCCAACACTCAGACAGGAATGTCTTCCAGCAGATTGCTGCACACGGCAAGTCCAACCCTGTGACATGCAGGTCTGCCAGCAGGCTGCTGCGCACAGCAAGGTCAACCCTCTGACAGGCATGTCTGCCGGCAAACTGCTGCACACGGCAAGGCCAACACTGTGACAGGCAGGTCTATCGGCAGACTGCTGCACACCGTAAGGCCAACCCTGTGACAGGCAGATCCGCGGCCTGCCGTAGACAGCGGCACATGGCAAGGGCATCCCTGTGACAGGCAGGTGTGCCGGCAGACTGCGGCACACGGCAAGGCCAACCCTGTGACAGGCAGGTCTGGCGGCATACTGCGGCACACGGCAAGGCCAACCCTGTGACAGGCAGGTCTGCCGGCAGACTGCTGCACACGGCAAGGCAAACCCTGTGAAAGGCATATCTGCCGGCAGACTGCTGCACACGGCAAGGCCAACCCTGTGTCAGGCAGGTCTGGCGCAGACTGCTGCACATGACAAAGCCTATTCTTTGACAGGCAGGTCTGCCGGCAGACTGCTGCACAGGGAAAGGCCAACCCTCAGACAGGGAGGTCTGCCGGCAGATTGCTGCACACGGCAAGTCCAACCCTGTGACATGCAGGTCTGCCGGCAAACTGCTGCACACGGCAAGACCACCCCTGTGACAGGCAGGGCTACCGGCAGACTGCTGCACACTGCAAGGCCAACCCTGTGACAGGCAGGTCTGCCCGCAGACTGCTGCACACGGCAAGGCCAACATTGTGACAGGCAGGTCTATCGGCAGACTGCTGCACACCGTAAGGCCATCCCTGTGACAGGCAGGTGTGCCGACAGACTGCGGCACACGGCAAGGCCAACCCTGTGACAGGCAGGACTGCCGGCATACTGCGGCACACGGCAAGGCCAACCCTGTGACAGGCAGTTCTGCCGGCAGACTGCTGCACACGGCAAGGTCAACCCTGTGAAAGGCAGGTCTGCCGGCAGACTGCTGCACACGGAAAGGCCAACCCGGTGAAAGGCAGATCTCCCCGCAGACTGCTGCACACGGCAAGGCCATCCCTGTGACAGACAGGTCTTCCGGCAGACTGCTGCACACGTCAAGGCCAACCCTTTTAACAGGCAGGTCTGCCAGCATACTGCGGCACACGGCAATGCCAACCCTTTGACAGGCAGGTCTGCCGGCAGACTGCTGCACACGGCAAGGTCAACCCTGTGACAGGCAGGTCTGCCGGCAGACTGCTGCACACTGCAAGGCCAACCCTGTGAAAGGCAGATCTGCCGGCAGACTGCTGCACACGACAAGGCCAACCCTGTGACAGGCAGGTCTGGCGGCAGACTGCTGCACACGGCAAAGCCTACCATTTGACAGGCAGGTCTGCCGACAGACTGCTGCACACGGCCAGGCCAACCCTGTGACAGGCAGGTCTGCTGGCCTACTCTTGCACACAGCAAGGCCAACATGTGACAGGCAGGTCTGTCGGCAGACTGCTGCACACGGTAAGGCCAACCCTGTGACAGGCAGGTCTTCCGGCAGACTGCTGCACACGGCAAGGCCAACCCGGTGACATGCAGGTCTGCCGGCAGACTGCTGCACACGGCCAGGCCAACCCTGTGACAGGCAGGTCTGCCGGCAGACTGCTGCACACGGCAAGACGAACCCTGTGACAGGCAGATCTGACGGCAGACTGCTGCACACGGCAAGGCCACCCCTATGACAGTCAGGTCTTCCGGAAGACTGCTGCACACGGCAAGGTCAACCCTGTGACAGGCAGGTCTGTCGGCAGACTGCTGCACACTGTAAGGCCAACCCTGTGACAGGCAGATCTGCGGCCTGCCGTAGACAGCGGCACATGGCAAGGCCATCCCTGTGACAGGCAGGTGTGCCGGCAGACTGCTGCACACGGCAAGGCCAACCCTGTGACAGGCACGTCTGCCGGCAGACTGCTGCACACGGCAAGGCCAACCCTGTGACAGGGATGTCTGCCTGCAGACTGCTGCACACGGCAAGACCAACACTGTGACAGGCAGTTCTGCCGGCAGACTGCTGCACACGGCAAGGCCACCCCTGTGACAGGCAGGTCTGCCGGCAGACTGCTGCACACGGCAAGGCCAACCCTGTGACAGGCAGGTCTGTCGGCAGACTGCTGCACACGGAAAGGCCAACCATGTGAGAGGCAGATCTGCGGCCTGCCGCAGACAGCTGCACACGGCTAGGCCATCCCTGTGACAGACAGGTCTGCCGGTAGACTGCTGCACAAGGCAAGGCCAACCCTGTGACAGGCTGATCTGCCGGCAGACTGCTGCACACGGCACGGCCAACCCTTTGACAGGGAGGTCTGCCGGCAGACTGCTGCACACGGCAAGACCAACCCTGTGACATGCAGGTCTGCCGGCAGACTCTTGCACACGGCAAGGCCAACCTGTAACAGGCGGGTCTGTCGGCAGACTACTGCACACGGTAAGGCCAACCCTGTGACAGGCAGGTCTGCCGGCAGACTTCTGCACAAGGCAAGGACAACCCAGTGACATGCAGGTCTGCCGGCAGACTGCTGCACACGGCCAAGCCAACCATGTGACAGGCAGGTCTGCCGGCAGACTGCTGCACGCGGCAAGGCCAACCCTGTGAAAGGCAGGTCTGGCGGCAGACTGGTGCACACGGCAAAGCCTACCCTTTGACAGGCAGGTCTGCCCGCAGACTGCTGCACACGACAAGGCCAACCCTGTGACAGGCACGTCTGCCGGCAGACTGCTGCACACGGCAAGGCCAACCCTGAGACAGGGAGGTCTGCCGGCAGACTGCTGCACACGGCAAGACCAACACTGTGACAGGCAGTTCTGCCGGCAGACTGCTGCACACGGCAAGGCCACCCCTGTGACAGGCAGGTCTGCCGGCAGACTGCTGCACACGGCAAGGCCAACCCTGTGACAGGCAGGTTTGTCGGCAGACTGCTGCACACGGAAAGGCCAACCATGTGAGAGGCAGATCTGCGACCTGCCGCAGACAGCTGCACACGGCTAGGCCATCCCTGTGACAGACAGGTCTGCCGGTAGACTCCTGCACAAGGCAAGGTCAACCCTGTGACAGGCTGATCTTCCGGCAGACTGCTGCACACGGCAAGGCCAACCCTTTGACAGGGAGGTCTGCCGGCAGACTGCTGCACACGGCAAGACCAACCCTGTGACATGCAGGTCTGCCGGCAGACTCTTGCACACGGCAAGGCCAACCTGTGACAGGCAGGTCTGTCGGCAGACTACTGCACACGGTAAGGCCAACCCTGTGACAGGCAGGTCTGCCGGCAGACTGCTGCACACGGCAAGGCCAACCCAGTGACATGCAGGTCTGCCGGCAGACTGCTGCACACGGCCAAGCCAACCCTGTGACAGGCAGGTCTGCCGGCAGACTGCTGCACGCGGCAAGGCCAACCCTCAGACAGGTAGGTCTGCGGCCTGCAGCAGACAGCTGCACACGGCAAGGCCAACACTGTGACAGTCAGGTCTGCCGGCAGACTGCTGCACAGTGAAAGGCCAACCCTCAGACAGGTAGGTCTGCGGCCTGCAGCAGACAGCTGCACACGGCAAGGCCAACCCTGTGACAGTCAGGTCTCTCGGCAGACTTCTGCTCACGGCACGGCCAACCCTGTGACAGGCAGGTTTGCCGGCAGACTGCTGCACAGGGCAAGGCCAACCCTCAGACAGGGAGGTCTGCCGGCAGACTGCTGCACACGGCAAGTCCAACCCTGTGACATGCAGGTCTGCCAGCAGGCTGCTGCGCACAGCAAGGTCAACCCTGTGACAGGCAGGTCTGCCGCCAGACTGCTGCACACGGTCAGGCCAACCCTGTGACATGCAGGTCTGCCGGCAAATTGCTGCACACGGCAAGACCAACCCTGTGACAGGCAAGTCTGTCGGCAGACTGCTGCAAACGGAAAGGCCAACCCTGTGACAGGCAGATCTGCGGCCTGCCGCAGACAGCTGCACACGGCTAGGCCATCCCTGTGACAGAGAGGTCTGCCGGCAGACTGCTGCACAAGGCAAGGCCAACCCTGTGACAGGCAGGTCTGCCGGCAGACTGCTGCACACGGCAAGACCAACACTGTGACAGGCAGTTCTGCCGGCATACTGCGGCACACGGCAAGTCCAACCCTGCGACAGGCAGGTCTGCCGGCAGACTCTTGCACACGGCAAGGCCAACCTGTGACAGGCAGGTCTGTCGGCAGAGTGCTACACACGGCAAGGCCAACCATTTGGCAGGGAGGTCTGCCGGCAGACTGCTGCACACGCAAGACCAACACTGTGACAGTCAGTTCTGCCTGCATACTGCGGCACACGGCAAGTCCAACCCTGTGACAGGCAGGTCTGCCGGCAGACTGCTGCACACGGCAAGACCAACACTGTGACAGGCAGTTCTGCCGGCATACTGCGGCACACGGCAAGTCCAACCCTGTGACAGGCAGGTCTGCCGGCAGACTCTTGCACACGGCAAGGCCAACCTGTGACAGGCAGGTCTGTCGGAAGACTGCTGCACAAGGTAAGGCCAACCCTGTGACAGGCAGGTCTGCCGGCAGACTGCTGCACACGGCAAGGCCAACCCAGTTACATGCAGGTCTACCGGCAGACTGCTGCACAGGGCAAGGCCAACCCTCAGACAGGTAGGTCTGCGGCCTGCAGCAGACAGCTGCACACGACAAGGCCAACCCTGTGACAGTAAGGTCTGCCGGCAGACTGCTTCCCACGGCAAAACCAACCCTGTGACAGGCAGGTCTGCAAGCAGACTGCTGCACACGGCAAGTCCAACCCTGTGACATGCAGGTCTGCCAGCAGACTGCTGCACACGGCAAGACCACCCCTGTGACAGGCAGGTCTACCGGAAGACTGCTGCACACGGCAAGGCCAACCCTGTGACAGGCAGGTCTGCCCAAAGACTGTTGCACACGGCAAGGCCAACACTGTGACAGGCAGGTCTGCCGGCAGACTGCTGCACACGGCAAATCCAACCCTGTGACATGCATGTCTGCCAGCAGGCTGCTGCGCACAGCAAGATCAACCCTGTGACAGGCAGGTCTGGCGGCAGACTGCTGCATACGGCAAGACCAACCCTGTGACAGGCAGGTCTGCCGGCAGACTGCTGCACACGGCAAGACCACCCCTGTGACAGGCAGGTCTACCGGCAGACTGCTGCACACGGCAAGGCCAACCCTGTGACAGGCAGGTCTGCCGGCA
>MJUT01014012.1:400399-434348 GCA_002080005.1 Gigantidas platifrons | reverse complement strand
GACATAATAATACTTATGTGGGGCAGACAAAAAAAATGCACAAATATATTTTTTATTTACATATTTTTATTTATTGAATGTGATCGTGAAAAGGGGGTGGGGGCAGTGCTTTAAATATATTTTCGATCTTTTACACACATCATCGGATTCCTAATGAACATATATGATGACAATTAATTTTGATATGATCACAAATAATTATGAAGTTATTTATGTGATAAAAACCGTGGTGAAATATTATCTAAAAAAAACAGATACGAATTTTCATCAGCGTTCAGATTGATCAGGATCTTCCAAATATGGCTCAACGTTTATTTGCTACCGTCTTACATGAAGCGATTTTGTTTATGAATATTCATGAGCAAACGTACCCATGATTTCTGGCTATGACTAAAACAATTTATAAAGGTACTACAACTTTATTTTCAATTTTTAATTGTTTCAGTTTACAATCATGTGTGTATTCACCGTCACACAAGGGACGTAACCACCACACTTATAGTTGTTTAAAAGTAGTTCCGGCGGAAAAACTGATATGTTCACATGTGAAATACCGGAATTTATTTCATGGTTAAATCTCCATAATTCACACCTATCTATATAATAAATTGTATATATTGTAATAGCCAGTCGAACAAACCGTGCATTCTGTATCGTTTTGCACATAAATACTTTTATTATATGAAGTAGCCGAATGATAGTACGAACAAATATCAAATGTCTCGCTTTTTTATAATTTCTTCGTAAATGTCACTATATACATGTTTTTTATTTCTCGAAATCGAAAAGGTTCGTTAACTGTAAGTAGTGTCTCCGACATTAAAACCTCTTTTATTTCATTACACTAACAGCCTATAGATACAGATTTGTACAGCGGATGTAAAAGTACTACCTCATAAAAGTGCCACCCGGGGCTGACCATTCCCTCAAGATTAGACTTCCGAAGACAAGTTCTGCTCTGTGTCTAGGTGGAGACACAGAGCAGAACATGTCGTCGGAAGTCTAATCTCAACTAGAACTTCTCCATGTTTTTAAGAATAAAAAACAAAATCATTCTAAATAAAAATTTTATCTTCCTATGCTATCAAGTTCATCTTTCGACACTTCGTTGATTTATATTTTTTTTAAGTTGTTAGTTAAGCGTTCTTAGTTTCAATTAAAAGTAGTGTCCTTTTCAGCTAAACAATCGAAAAACGTATTTTTATCACTTGGAGTTGGGTAACTCAAATTTTAGAAATATAGCTGAAATAGTGGGGTTGTTTTTAATGCATTAACCACTAACAATGACTCCGGTTTTCTTTACCAATTAATAAAAAAAAGAATGACATCTCGGACACGCACAAGTCAACTGACCAAAGTAGGCCTACAATAGATGTTGGTATCAAAAGTAGTTTCTACTAAATTTTGGTATATTGACTTCAGCTTAACTTTAAACTTATTAATATTCTTACGAAGGCAAGTGGGTAAAAGGAGGCACGAGGGTTCCATTTGATAATTTTTTCCAAAGCCTCGGAATCCTATCTGAGTAAAATTTGCTGCTGAAATTGTTTTTATTCTCTGCTTTTTCAAATAAAAATGTTGTAGACTTAGACTAAAACGTGTTCTGAGAGTGAGAGTGTGGAATGAGACTATTGTGTTTAGCTTAAAAAAATACATGATATAAGCTGCCTTTAATCTTGATAATTCCATAAGTATGCACAATTTATGTAATGTTCATTATAGTTTACTTATTCAGCTGCCTACGGCATTACATTAGTGAAGATATGTTTTATATTTGGTTGTCGATAAAATAATTTGACCATTATAATTAAGGGTCCAGACAAATAAACAAGTAGAAAGCTGTTTTCTAAATCACAATTCATCAATTCATTTTTGTTGTACTGATTCCTTGCTTATGACACACCGTGGTAGACTTAGCTTGAGTATCATTATTTGGAGAATTGGAGGAGAGGGGGGCAAGTTTCATTTTGCCCTGGGGCCCAAACATTCTCTTGGCGGCCCTGAGTGTAGGGCCCTCATACTTCAGACTTGATAGCAAAAACTGACATGGTCCAAAGACGAAGTGCTAAGTATCCCTGCAATAGGTATCATGACATCAGTGGTGTATCAGACATGTTAAGCCCACTAAACTGGCCATTACTTCCCGGGCAGAACGAATGCTACACAAAAGACTCGTATTGATGTTAAGATCACAGATCACCTAGTTGCAATATCATCTGAAACAAAATTATAATTCCAGATTATTCAACGGAACTAGGAAAGTTCATACATCGCATTCAATCACATGTCCTACGCATCTGGGATCAAGTGATCACTGCGTAATATAATTTAGCTATAGGTGCTATTTATCATACGATCAGACAAAAAATGAAAGACTAAACTATTACAAAGCAAATTATGATGAAATGAGGAAGGAACTAGGTATAGACTGGGAAAAAGAATTGGGAGACTCAAATCCAATAGAAATGCTGAATAAATTTATGGAGAAATTTAATAAAACCATCGACAAAAACATTCCAAAAAGTAAGCCAAGAAATACCAAGGGAATTATACCTTTGAGCAAAGAAACTGTTCAAAACATCAAGAGAAAACATCGACTATGGGAAAGGTACAGAAGTATAGGGAAACATAGAGAATACTGCAAAGCACGAAATAAAGTTAAACGATTAACACGAAGGGATCGAAAAGAGAGAGAAAAACAAGTAGCAGAATCGGCCAAAAGACGAATAGCAAAAATTGTTGGAAGTTCGTGAACTCAAAAAGGAAAACTAAGACTGGAGTGTTAGAATTACACGATAAGTCAGAGTCTGGTACATTCATAGCTAGTAGTGATGGTGACAAGGCAGAGATCCTGGCAAATGTTTTCAGTAGTGTATTCACAGATGAGGATGTGAACAATTTACCAAAGATGGAAAAAAGAAACAGCGATATATCTACTGATGAGCCATTTTCTCAGGAAGAAATTAAAAAGTTACTTCTCGGACTGAACACTACGAAATCCCCAGGACCCGACAAAGCGCATCCGAAAGTGCTATGCAAATGTTTTATATAAAACTCTGTTATTAATCTTTAGAAAATCATTTGAGACAGGGATTGTACCAGAAAACTGGAAAATAGTAATTATAACTGCACTATTCAAGAAGGGGGATAAGAAGTTGGCATCAAATTACAGACCAGTAATTCTGACTAGTATATTGTGCAAGTTATTGGAAAAGATAATACGAAAAGGAATTATAGAACACATGGACAAATTTAACCTATTTAGTAATAAACAATTCGGATTTATGGGAGGGCGCTCAACATCACTACAACTGTTAAAGGTACTAGATAATTGGACAAGAGTTTTAGATGAAGGAGGAGTATTAAATGCAGTATACATGGACTTCATGATGACTTTTGACAATGTGCCGCACACGAGGTTAATGGAGAAGATGAAAGCCTATGGCTTAAGTGAGACAGTTTGCAAATGGGTAAAAGACTTTTTGTCCGACAGAAAACAATGCGTACAAGTTAACGGAATGAAATCCCAGTGGCACAAGGTTACAAATGGAACACAAGGTTCAGTGCTAGACCCAGTATTATTTGTTATCTTCATCAATGATCTGACAGAATGCGTAAAATCGGATGTATTTCTTTTCGCAGATGCCACGAAAATATTTAGAGAAATAAAGGATGATAAATTTCGAAAAACACATCCAAGCGCAAATTAACAAAGCCAACTAGATTGTAGGACTAACTAGAAGATCATTTGTACATCTTGACAATAGAACATTCAGCCTATTATTCAAAGCATTAGTCCGTCCAAACTTGGAATATGCGAGTAGCGTATGGTCACCCTATTAGATGAAAGATATAGCGGCAATAGAAAATGTGCAAAAAAGAGCAACAATAATGTTACCCCAGAATGAATAACTTAAAATTATGAGGAAAGGCTCAAGCAGCTGAAAATGCCAACATTAAAATTTAGACGTATGAGGGGCGACATGATTGAAGCATTTAAAATACTGACTAAATTATACGACGGTAGGGTTAATGAAGGAATGCTTGACATCAGCAGATCACACATATCTAGAGGAAATGCACTGAAACTAGTAAAACATCGAAGTAGAAGGGACATCAGGAAATATAGCTTTACCAACAGAATAGTCGACTTGTGGAATAGTTTACCAAACCACATAGTGGAAGCAAAAACGATGTTCCAATTCGAGAATAGATTGGACAGACACTGGGAGAACCATCCAATGAAATACGATTTCACTGCAGAATATGGCCCAATAACCGAAAGAATGGGAGCTGTGAGGAATGAAGAAGAGCTGCCTATAGAGCCCATACAGGCAGAATCAACATAAGACAAGGTAAAAGAACTCTCACAGATACGGTTTCTTCCCGTATGCTATTCTCCACCGCAACATACTACCATCCGTTGTAGCACATGATCACCTTGAGTGTGGTAGGCCTTTGGTGCGATTCCCGGTCGTATCAAAGCAGACTATAAAGTCAGTATTTGCTGCTTCTCCACTAAGCATGCAGGATTAAGGAGTTATATCAGACTGGTCGGCTCAGAATCAGGATAATGTGTCAAAATGGAGAGACATGTTTACCAGGACTTTCAGTGAGTGCTAGCACTTTAAACTAGAGGCTCAGTGGGATGAGCCTGTGTCGCTCACCTTTCATTCTGCTTTGAGGAAACTTAATACAGAACCTTCCATAGGTGCTTCCCATCAAATTTCGGTTCATTTTAGCAAAGCAGTTTCAGAAAAGATTTTTAGAAATCGACCAATCTAAAACAAGAATTGCCTGTGGCAGCCATTTTTGTAAATGAATCAAAACGAAATGAGCAATGTCTATAGAGGACCTTCCATTGATGCTTCTTACCAAGTTTAATATCATTTGGCAAAGCAGTTTCAGAGGAAAAGCTGTTTTAGAAATCAACCAATAAGAAACAAGAATTGCCTATGACGGCCATGTTTGTTAACGGATCAAAACGGAATGAGCAATTCCCAGAGGACCTTCCATAGATGCTTCCTACCACGTTTCGGTCCATTTGGCCAAGCTGTTTCAGAGTAGAAGATTTTTAGAAATCGACCAATCAGAAACAAGAATTGGCTGTGGCGGCCATGTTTGTTAATGGATCGGGACAAAATGAGCAATTTTATAGAGAACCTTCCATAGATGCTTCCTACCAAATTTCGGTTCATTTGGCAAAGCGATTTCAGAGGAGAAGATTTTTAGAAATCGACCAATTAGAAACAAGAATTGCCTGTGGCAGCCATATTTGTTAATGTATTGGGACGAAATGAGCAATCTTTATAGAGGACCTCCCATAGATGCATCCCACCAAGTTTCGGTTCATTTGGCAAAGTGGTTTCAGAGGAGAAGAATCTAAAAAATCAGCCAATTAGAAATAAGAATTGTCCGTGGCGGCCATGTTTGTTAATGGATCGGGACAAAAATTAGCAATAGTAACAGAGGACTTTCCATAGATGCTTCCTACCAAGTTTCGGTTCATTTGGCCAAACGATTTCAGAGGAGAAGAATCTAAAAAAATCAGTCAATCAGAAACAAGAATCGCCTGTGACGGCCATGTTTGTTAACGGATCGAGACAGAATGAGCAATCTTTATAGAGGACCTTCCATAGATGCTTCCTACCAAGTTTCGGATCATTTGGCCAAGCGGTTTCAGAGAAGATTTTTAGAAATCGACCAATCAGAAACAAGAATTGCCTGTGGTGGCCATGTTTGTTAATGGATCGGGACGAAATGAGCATTCTTTACAGAGGACCTCCCATAGATGCTTCCTACCAAGTTTCGGTTCATTTGGCCAAGCGGTTTCAGAGAAGATTGTTAAAAATCGGCCAATTAGAAACAAGAATCGCCTGTGGCGGCCATGTTTGTTAACAGATTGGGACGAAATGAGCAATCTTTATAGAGGACCTACCATAGATGCTTCCTACCAAGTTTCAATTCATTTGGCTGAGGGGTTTCAGAGGAGAAGATGGCAAAAGCTCACACTGCCAAAAATCCAACTAAGTGTATTGGTCTAGTGCAAAGCGGACATCATTATCATCTCATCAAAATGTAACTTGTTCTCGCCATGATATAACTGAAAATTGCTCACTGGGCTTTAAACAATAATCAATCATTAACTTACTGGAATGGAGTTTCTCTCATACTCACATATATCCCTATTGTTTCTTGTTAAAACATGAGTAAAAAATATTGCCTTCAAATTCATAGGGGTAGCCTCAATTTGATTTCGACCTTGCAAAGAATACCATACCGTAATTGAGATTTAAACTGTATAATTGAACACAATAACAGCAATTGTAAGCATCAGGATATTTGGGTAGGAAATAAAGTTTCAAAGCATTAAACTGCCAAAGAAAACTGTTTAGGACAGGCACAAAAATGTAGCGGCGTTAGACAGGATTAAATTATTAAAATCACACGATAGTTATACATATTTTTTTTTATTATGACATTTTTTAACATTGTTCCACAATATTAACATTTTTCTCATTTTTTTCTGTCCAACATCACATTATAATTTTATTTTTCGTCATGATTCGTCCACATTTTCACAATGCTGCACCACCAATACAATGTCCACAATTTCTATCCCTTTATAACATTCCATGTATTGTCTGATTGTACATTTTGATTTTCTGGCCCAATAAACGATACAGCTTGAGGTCTGTTGCCAGTTAAATATCTAAAAATAGAACAGGGAAATGTTTACATAATATACATAGAAACAGTTCAAAAATTTTACTAAACCTAAGATCAATCTCCTCAGGCATAGTAACTGTAGTTAATTTTGGCTATACTGAAAAATACACCCTTTGGTGTACTTGATTCACAAGACTTTTAAATTATTTAGCTTTTCAATCTTTTGACTATGATGGTTATTTCAGAAAACCGCTGTAATACATTAAATTAGATAGTTTTATTAGTGTTACGGTCACCATCTTGAACTTGTAGATCACTATTCTTATTGTCCATCTACATATCTAACAGATGGCTTGGGGTCTGTTTGCACTGTCGTAACCTCTGTCCGTCCTTTTACACTATTTACAACATATACTGGACAGAACATCATGAATAATACGGTGGTGCCACTTGTGGAACAGGACTTGCTTACCTGAGTTTATACCTGTTGCTTGATAGGGTCTGTGTTGCTTGTCTTTAGTTGTCTGTGTTTGTTGATGTAGATTATTGTCTCTTTATCTTGTTTGTCACTTTTTAAAGAAAACTAGGCCACTAGATTGTCTTTCTTTGTTGTTCTACAATATTTTTTAAGCATATCTTGGTATCTTCTGCTTTTTATACAGACATAGTAATAAATTAAAACCAAGATAGAGGCAAATCTTACACTGTTAAAGTAAAAGTAACAAGATCCTGGTTTTCAGATGCAGATTACGAGCATCATTATAATTGCTTAGCCAAATTACTGAAATCTGCAGCTGGGTACCATATATAGATTTAAACCCTGCCTCATACTTACTTTTGCGCCACACTAGTGAGATCCTGTCTTGTTACTTCAAACAGTCTTTCTCTCATTGTTTGTCTCATTTCATCTGTTACTCCAGACAAAAACAGTGTCATTCCTGTGTTGCCAGGGGTAACAGGTTTATCTGTCTGAAAAAATGGTAGAAATAGTTGACAATTTTATTTAGGATTTTTTTCGAATTACAATTTAATACACTTAATTATCTAAGACTATGAAACTGTACATGATTAAGTTTGGTTTATGGTGTTTAATGCCACTTTCAACAATATTTCATTATATCATGGTGGTCAGTTTTATTGGTGGAGGAAACCGGTGTATCGGAGAAAACCACTGACCTGTCACAAGTCACTGACAAACTTTATCACATAATGTTGTATCGAGTGGGATTCGAACTTTGAGTTGAAATAATATGTAAATCTTGTTGGGAGGGTTTAAAGCAGGTGACTGCTATTTTAAGGTGACCGCTTAGGACAAATTTTACCTGTATTATGAAAAATCCTTTGCTATTATCTACAGTATTGATCCTGTGAAGGATACAAGTTAGATGAGAGAAAACTAATTCGTTTTCCTCTTTCATCACAGAATATTATTATTATTATCATTATTATGATATTGATGGGCAGAACCAGTGCCACCCCTCCCCCCTCCCCTCCCCTTTAACTGGAAATGCTTAAAATTTACTGTAATTATTTACCTGTTGAAACACTGACAGTTTTGCTTCATCAATGTCTTCTGGTAAAAATTTATCATCAACAACCCATTTAATAGCATCATCAAAAACCTCCAGCGTTTTATTGGAATTAGGATCTCTGAAAAAGAAAATGCATTAGAAGCTGTTGAAATAAAATCCACAAAAATAGCAACAGCAGGACTTTCAATATTTTTCAAGTGTACCAGTACTTCAATATTTACAGGCAGTACTTTTTATTGAAATTTGAACTTTGTTCATGAATATTTTATACAAAACTTTTTAAAATCAGGAGGTACCAAATATCATTTTAAACGGGTAAAAGTACCTGGTACTGTCCCTTATTGAAAGTCCTGCAACAATACAGTAAATTCTGCCTTGAATGTATCAACCTCCTGTGAGCAACACCACTTTATGTAGGATATATAAGATACATAAATGCAAGAGAAAATAAATTGAAATATCCTAAAAAATATTTAGTGGAAGAAGTAAGAATCAATGTACTTGAAATAGTTCAACTGGTATCTGCATTGTCATGGTCGTGATCGTATTGTAGTTGGATTTACAACTACATATACAATCAATGCCTATCACCACTAACGGTGAGTTCGAACCACATTCACAGCCAGATGTACTCAATACAACATTATGTGATAAAGTTTGTTGGAGACTTGCGACAGGTCGGTGGTTTTCTCTGCCAATAAAACTGACAGCCACGATATAACTGAAATATTGTTGAAAGTGGCATTAAACACCATAAACCTAAACCAAACCAATTGATATCACCTTACTTTATAATAAAAAAGAGGATTTATAAGAGGAATGTCCTCTCTTGAGTGGGTCAATTTGGTAGTATCTTTAATATATTCTCTGTACATTGGACATCTGGCCTGATCAGATGATTGGCATTTGGTGGGAGTGGTATGTATATGTTATCTGAATGTGAATTGATTGAAAATATCAGCCTGTTGAACCAGAATATGAAGTTTGTTGGTGAGTGTTGATGAATTTTATTTACTTTTGTCATCTGCACAGTAATTATTGTTTAAATGTTGGGAGAATTTGGTACTAACTCCTGCTGACTGTTGATAAGACCTGCTCAGCTCACATGGACTTTGATACAAGTTTTGCTTATGGAGTTAGGAGGTAGATATAGCAGGAGGGAAGGGTGATAAGTATATGTTATCTGGATGTGAATTGATTGATACAAAATGTACCGAAAATATCAGCCTGCCGAGCCAGAATGTGAAGTTTGTTGGTGAGTGAGCGAAGCGAACGAGTCACAAACTTCATATTCTGTCGAGCAGGCTGATTTTTTTTCAGTATCAATCGTATTCACATTCAGATGACATGTTTATCATCCTTAAATCAAACATAAACACGGATACATCTATATTTGTATTTTTGCGGGGAAAATTACATGATTCGAAATATTCAAAATACGCTTCCCCAAAATCGTAGTTCATAAGTAGTTTGCAAATATACCATTCATTTTTACAGGTTTATATAAATGTTAAGATTGTTGCATTTTTCCTTTAATGGTGATATTCATTGTTTTTTATTACAAACATCAAAGTCGCCCATTTTCATTAAAGGTTTTGTTTACCAATGCCGTTCCGGTTTAGAAAACACAAAGGTCACGACCTCCCTTATGACGTAAAAATTATGACGTCTCGGCAGAGGTTATCAAGAATTGTGTAAAGTACATTTTTGTAGGACGATGTTTGTTGATAATACTGACACAACACTTCCTAATTTGATATATGTTTTAAAAAAATAATATTAACTAGCTAATGGTGTTGATGAATTTTATTTACTTTTGTCATCTTCACCGGAATTATCGTTCAAATGTTGGGAGAATTTGGTACTAACTCCTGCTGACTGTTGATAAGTCCTGCTCAGCTCACACGGACTTTGATACAAGTTTTGCTTATGGAGTTAGCAGGTAGATATAACAGGAGGGAAGGGTGATAATATAAGAGGGGGACTACTGTATATACAATAGATGTTACCATGACAATGAATTATGCATGCTTACCTGTATGAAAAGAAACCAAAAACACCAGAAGAACAAACTGCACCACTGCCATATGCTCCACCCTTCTCTCTGTAATACATGTAGATAAACAAGTGAACAATTATAAGTATTTACAATGCATCAAATCACAGAAAAAATTGTGCGACTTCGGGCCTTTTAATAAGGGGCGGTACCAGGTACTTTTACTCATTTAAAATGTTAATTGGTACCTCCTAATTTTAACGAGTACAACATTATGTGATAAAGTTTGTCAGTGACTTCAGCAGATCGTTGGTTTTCTACGGGTACTCTGGTTTCCTCCACAAATAAAACTGACTGCCACGACGTAACTGAAATACATGTATTGTTGAAAGTGGCGTTAAACACTATTACCCCTTACCCTATGAGATATTCATGACAAATGTTCAAATTTCGATAAACGTACCGCCTGTAAATAGTGAAGTTCTGATATACTTGAAAAATATTGAAAGCCCTGCACCCTGTCTACATTGAGTTAAAGATAACAAGACAAACTGTAATATTTTCATAAACATTTTTGATTGGATGCCTCTCCAACTAAGAAGACCAATCATGTATCAGTATACTATTGTGTATGTAAAATATTGGAATGAACAAAAAAGCATACAAATTATGTTGAAATTGTCTTTTCTTTTCACATTAGTTTTGGAAAAATGTCAACATTTCACCAATATATTTTACCGATCACTTCTACTTCCTTCTCAGTCTTTTTTTGTTCTCAGTTTTAAAGTCACTTCATTGGTCAATTTATATGATAGTTATATACGACACAATGAACGTCAAATAATACAAGCGGGGGTCGTCATGGTTATGATCATATGGTAGTTGGATTTACAACTACCTGTACAATCTGTGCCTGTCACCACAAAAGTTGTGAGTTCGAATCTCGCTCATGACGAGGTGTACTCGATACAACTTTATGTGATAAAGTTTGTCAGTGGTTTTCTTCGGGTATTCTGGTTTCCTCATCTAATGAATCTGACCGCCACGATATAACTGAAATATTGTTGAAAGTGGTGTTAAACACTATAACCATGACCTCAAGTCATACAAACAATAAATAAATGCAGTGGGAGGAGCAATTTTCTGATAACATAAAATATACTGACCTGATTTCTCTGTGTAAATATTTCGCTGACATCATCCTTGCCAGTACCCTCAGACTATAACAAAAAAATATAAAACATGAACTTATCATTCTATCTTTATTACCAAGTTATGTAATTAAAAACGTTCAATTTATAAACTTAACAAAAACAAAAGTTTTAATGCTCAATCTAATTAACGTGAGATCAAATCCTACTCAGGCGAGGTGCACTATTACAACATTATGTGATAAAGTTTATCAGTGACTTGCGGCGGATCAGTGGTTTTCTCTGGATAATCTGGTTTCCACCAATAAAGCTGAATTCCACGATATAACTGAAATATTGTTGAAAGTGGCATTAAACATCTTTACCAAAACCTATCCTCTCAATACAATAATGCTATACCTAAAATACAGATTATATTGGCTTAATGTTGGTGGTTTTCTCGGGTACTCTGGTGTCCTCCACCAATAAAGCTGACAGCCACAATATAACTGAAATAGTGTTTAAAGTGGTATTCAACATCATAACCCTAACGCTTAAGCTTACATTGGATAATCTTGGTGGGTATAAGGAATAGTCTCTACAGCTTTACTCATGTAATTAACAGAGAATGGAAGTTCAAACTGTGTCTTTACTTCTTCTGGAGCAAAATAACCATGCTGAAATTAACAATAGTAATATAATTATGACGAGCTGACAACATCAAACAGAAGATATCAACTGGTTAACAGTGAGTTTCTTTTTTCAATCATCAATATACAATTACAGCTTTCTCAGGAGGTAGACTTTATACAATTAATGACTTTTAATACTATACAATTATACAATTATACAATTATAGTCTTTTGTTGAGGTCAATACAAGTTTTTATGGACCTTAAAAACGATATTCACCTCAACCTAAAGGCTTTGGTCCATAAAAACTTTTATTACATTTATGGTTTTATACAGTATTATATAAAATCATACAATTCGTATTTTGTGATAAACCGTCATATTGCACGGCAGGATTTCATATTGAACGATCTATTTAGCGGTGGGAGAAATCCCGGCAAAATTCTAAAATTTACTAGCCAAACGTTTTTTACATCCGTTGCAATGACGTCACACAAACACAAACAGAAAGTGGCACAGAAGTTTTATAAATGCAAGCAGAATTCAAATATAAATTTGTACACATTGAATTAGTAATATGAATTTGTACACATTGAATTAGTACATGTGTCTATGATATTAAATGGATCAGCTCATGTGCTTTTGAATTTGAAAAAAACAACAAACAATCCAGATTGATCCAGATACACAAAAAAAAATGGGAATGTTAAATGTAATAAAACAATTACAGCACTTCATTTTGTGCAATATGATGTATTATGGAGCACTGAAAAGGAATATTGACCGCGGCCTTTGGCCTTGCTCAATATTGCTTTTCAGTGCTCCATAACACATCATATCGCACTCAATGAAGTGCAATAATTGTATAGTATTGATCGATACAAAAGACTGTAATTGTTTTATTACATTAAAATGAAAAGTGAAAGTGAAACCAAGTCAGTATGAAATTAATCACTTCATTATGACGTCGTACATAATGCAATGGAAAGTGAAAGTGAAAGCGAGTCAATACGAGTTTTAATCAAACAATATCAAATTTTACGGAATGTCAGGTGACACCATTAAAATTGTTTAAATAAAACCATTATGTAATAAAAGGATTTATTAACCCAAGAATATAATATTTACTGACGCTGCAGGTCGAGGTAAATATATTATTCTTTGGTTAATAAATCCTGGTATCCATTGAATTGAAAGTCATTAATTGTTTTATTACATAATGATTTTATTTAAACAATTTTATTGGCTATCATGCTGTCACCTGACATTCCATAAAATTTGATATTGTTTGATTGAAACTCGCATTGACTCGCTTTCACTTTCACTTTCTATTGCATTATGTATGACGTCATAATGAAGTGATTAATTTCATATTGACTTGGCTTCACTTTCACTCTTCATTTTAATGTAATAAAACAATTACAGTCTTTTGTATCGGCCAATAAGAGTTTTTATGGACCTTAGAAATCAATATTTACCTCAGCCTAAATTAAGGCTTCGGTGAATATTGATTTTAACGTCCATAAAAACTCGTTTTGACCTCAACAAGACTATAATTGTATATTATTATATGACACATTTTTATATGTTGCTTTCGCCCTGAAAATAAGCTTTTATCATGCCTTTTTCTTTGGTTTAGTTTGGTGTAAGATGTTATAAAGTTTTATTACATGACTATAATCTAGCTTGCATATGATTGGTTTAAAATGATTAAGAGGTTTTGAGAACTTGCGATATCACCCTCTCTGCTAAAAATAGATCCTGGCAGGTGTCCGGAAAGTGATATCACCCTCGCAAGGCATAATAATAGATGGGGAAAAACCTTTAAAAACATTTACTATATGACTTCAGATAATGTCTTTTCTGATTGGTGGACGTCCCTAGTAACATTCTTTGATAAAACGTTATATTCAATGCGCAAAAAGTCACGAGAGTTGAACATAATATTCCAAAAAGTTGGCAATGGAAACCAGTATTTACAGGGAACAGATAACAAACATTTTACTGTATAATACCATGTGTAAAAAACACTTACTTGTGTATAATGGTCTGATGATTTGGGGCTCCCCGGCAAAGCATGGATGAACTTTTCAATTTTATTCTGGAAAACAGGCATCTGATCAGAGGTACCGTTGATAGCAAATCTGTTTAAAGAAAAGAAAGTTTCAAATACATAATCTATATTTAGGATATGAAGTTACCTTTATTGTAAAACATGGTGTTAAATTAAACATTCATGGAATTATTTTCTTGATGAATCAAAATGGTAAAGTAATATTATTACCAAACAATAGTAATTAGGAGATAACTGCATTGTATTTGACGATTTCATGTAATGTAATCATGTGTATAGATGTTTATTGCCACATGATTGACAAGATGACATAAGAGGTTATCAACTAAAATTCTAAAAATATCTCATGCTATTTCAACCGTGGAATTGATAACATGAAAATTACACCATTAAATCGACAATTAATGCTGTGAAATTTTCAAATACAATACAGTTGTCTCCATTCTAATGTAATCATATGCATTTCCACATAGTTGGCAAGATGATGTAAGCAGTAATCGGCTAAAATTCTAAAAATATCTCATGATATTTCAACCGTGGAATTGAAACCTTGAAAATTACAGCATTGTCCAATCACAAACCAGGAATATTAAACGACTACATTAGAATTAACGGTCACCTGCTGTAAGCGATCAGTTCTAAAGCTTCCTGACCATATATACAGTACATGTTATTTTAACTAAAATAAGCAGTCACCTACTTCACTAATGTGGTCTATGCCAGTTTAATGACTTCTTTTCATTCTAAACTTAAAGGGTTAGGGTTATGGTGTTTAATGCCACTTTCAGCAATATTTCAGCTATATCTTAGTGACCAGCTTTAGTGGTGGAGGAAGCCAGAGTACCCGGAGAGAACCACCGACCATGGACAAGCAACTGGTAAACTTTATCACTTGCAGCTGCTAGTCGAGTGCACCCTTTTATTTGTAATTTACAAAGCTGGCCGCTAACCCACGTCGTATTGGTGATAGGCTTGTATGAGTTGCTAGGTAATCCAACTACCTAACTCATTGAACCACCAGGGCCTGAATACAAATTTGGTTGTACTTAAGCAATCCTACATGCATCTATCGTGCTATCACAAATTAGTTTTTTGCACATTTGTTATAATATTTGATGTAGCAGCTAATTCTCTCTTGTCTATTAAAACATTGCATGAAAATTCATGTGTGATATTGCGAGTCAGAAGTTGCGAAGAATGGGGTCAGAAGCAAGTATAGTTTCAACATGATACAGTGAAATCTGCTCATGTAGTCACCTCCATTAAGCAGTGTGCCCTGTAATAAAAGGTCACCTTTTTTGTGTCCTTTCATACAAAATTCATATAAATGAATTCAATCTCTTTTGAGAGGTCACCTGTCCTAAACAACTTTTTCTTTGCCCCAAATGTGTCCTCTTTATAAAAGTTTGACTGTACCTGATATTGTCTTTATTAAGAACAATTCCTCCAATTTTCTGTAGATCCTCAATAACTCTATGTATAGAGCTCTCGTCACCTTCTGCCAACTTCTTCATAGTAGACACCTGTATAAAAATTAATTCACCTAGGTATGACATATATACTGTACATGAACACCCAGTCACACCTTTCATATTAAAAAAAAAATGGTGAATATGGATTATGCTTTGTTTTGTTTTAATTTTATTTTTTGGTCCAGAAATTAGTCTGAACATTTTAAAATTCTGTTCCCTGTAACCTTTGAATGAAATTAACATCTGCAATTTATTACTACGAATCATTTTACATGAAAACCCATTAATACTATTTTTTTTATTTTAAAATTTGTGAATGTGCATTACCTTTTGCTTTTTAATGTTTTTCTTTGGTCCAGAAAATAGTTTGAACATTTCAAATTCTGTCCCCTGTAGTCTTAGATAAAAAATTAGCACTTGTAGTTTTTATGTTTAATTTCTACAGTATTACAATTTCATCCAAGACAAGTTTGATTTAAGTTATTACATGTAGTATTTATTTACTGATACTGGTGTCCTACACATGATGTTCATGGCATTTAACAGCAACATGATGGGTGCAAACTAGTGGAACAGAAACTGATTAGCCTTTCGGAGAACCTGAGTGCATCCCAGCTTTTTAGTGGGGTTCGTGTTGCTCAATCTTTAATTTTCTGTAGATCTTTTATCTGTCTTTTTGTTTTTTACTTTTGGCCTTGTATTGTCTGTTCTTCTTCGATTTATGGCTCCAGATTACCTCTTTGGCATTTTCAAACTTTCCTTAAGGCATATTATCCAACATTATTTATTGTAATGTATATGTAAGACTAAGATCGGCGTCAAATCCTCAATTCCATGTCCGATTTCTATGTCACAGACATCTGTACCTCATACCTATGTCCTTTTTTTCAAATTCTAAAAATCAGCGTCCAATTCTCAAATCGATGTCCCTTTTCAAATTCTCAAATCAATGGCCGTTTCTCACTTTCTCAAATCGACGTCTAATGATGTATGCCCATACCCTAATCCTATCCTTATCCTAATCATTAAATCTGCCATAGATCTGAAAATTTAGAAAGGACGTCGATTTGAGAATACCCTTAAATCATACTGTGATATGAGATAATGATGTTAGTGTATGCCGATTTGAGTCTGGATACTGATCTGAGTCTATCATGTATTATACCCATAAATACCTGAGTCATTCCACCTAAAATCTCTGACAAATTTGAAGCCGCATTCACTCGAGAGCAACTGTGTGACATGGCATAAGAGTGACCTCTATTTGAAATTGAACCTGCCATGTCTGCAGCAGTCATCTTTATCAACGTCATCAGACGATCTCCATCCTCTAAATTTGAGCTAAAAAGAATACGATAACAAGAGGCTCACATAGGGTGATACTGAAAGCTAAATAAAACTTGAATACTAGAAGGGGCCTTTGTGGTTGTTATCATATAGTAGTTATATTTACAACTACCTATGCAATCAGTGCCTATCACCACTAACATTGTGAGTTTGAATCCCACTCAGGTGAGGTGTACTTGATACAACAATATGTGATGAAGTTTATCAGTGACTTGTGGTAGGTCGGTGCTTTTCTCCGGGTACTCCGGTTTCCTCCACCAATAAAGCTGACCACCACGATATAACTGATATATTGTTGAAGGTAGCGTTAAACACAATAACCCTCACACTAAACCTTAATACTAGAATTATGTTTTTCTAAAAACAACTAAAATAAATTTAGAGATTTTACAGCAATTTACAAATATGCTTTATAAAATTTCATTGGCTGATATACAGCAGTGTAATTCATAATTAAAAAAAGCCTGAGTAATCATATTAATAAAGCAAAAATATAACATAAAGATTGTAAGTGACTTGCGACAGGTCTGTGGTTTTCTCCGGGTACTCCGGTTTCCTCCATCAATAAAGCTGACTGCAACGATATAACTGTAAAATTGTTGAAGGTGGCAAAACTAAACCTTTGTATGAGGGAGGACAACCTTAATTTCAATAATTATTATAAGAAATATTAAAACTTTGATAGTCATTTTCTTGTTTATCCCGTAATCTCTCATTAATTTGGTTTCAACAAATTATTCTCAAAAAAGTCCCTAATACACTAGATGTAATTAAATTTGAACAAAATTTCTTACCTAGAGAATATATCACCCCACAGACCTAACATCTTGTCAACATTTCTGTCCAAACAATAGGAGGAAAATACTAATCCCTGAAAGGAAAATCATTAATATATATTGTTCTATATTAGTAAATTCTATTATAATATATTTCAAATAAAGTAATTTTTTTAAATAAAAAAACGTCTTCAATGCCTCAGATATAATATTTACTGGGAATAAATGTCACATGGTACTTTTTTTTAGTATTAATTTAAAATAGAACATTTTTTAAATAATTCTCTGTTCTAAAAAAAAGTAACACATGACATTTACTGCCAGTGAATATTAAATCTGAGGCATTGAATACATTTTTTTTTTATTATTCAAAATATAGAATAAAACAATTACACAATTACTGTCTTTTGATTCTGTGCTTGAGTGAATATTGTTTTTTGTTTTTTGTTTTTTTTCTTTCAAAAGTCAATAAATCAACACATTTATCAAAAGACAGTAATTGTATACTATTACACAATATTATGGGTTATAAAAAATGGGGTATTTTCATTGGATGCCCAGCCGGGTTCATCAGGCTATGCATATGGCTGGAACTGTTTATAAATATCACATGATTCAAATGATTATAAATGTCATTTGCCTGCCACATCTAGATTGTTTTGTTTATTATATTTCGGCACTGTTTTCAAAGGTCATATATTTAGCAGCTCGGTAAAATAAACATGTACTTCCTGGAAAAACATATAATAGATTTGCAATGTGATCACTATCATGTATAGGATGTTGACGTTTTTAACATATTTTATTAACCTGTCTAGCATACGAATAACATATAAGGATAAATACTGTTGCATTCAGAATATTAAAAATAAATGACAAGTAAATGAATAATGTAGTAATTCACTGATGCATGTTATTTGACATTGTATGATGTAATAATGAATAAGGGGAGATCAGTCCTTCATAATTTTACTTTTTATTCTATATATACATATGTATGTAAGACTCGGATCAACGTCCAGCCTCTAATCGACATTCAATCCTCAAATCCATGTCCGATTTCTACATCACAGACATCTGTACTTCAGATCTATGTCCTTTTTAAAATTCTCAAATCTATGTCTTTTTTCAAATTCTCAAATCTGCATCCAATTCTCACTTTCTCAAATCAACGTCCAATGACATCACTGACGTATGCCCTAACCCTAACAAATAAATAGGTCATAGATCTGAGATTGAAAGGACGCAGATTTGAGAATACCCTTAAATCGGACAATGATTTGAGATAATGACGTCACTGGATGCAGATTTGAGTTTATCATTCATATATATGTTGGATTGGTTACATAGAAAATACACAAAATATTTCTCCCACTACAAATCAGTATGATCATTGTACATGTTATCACTACATACCTGTTCATAGCTATAGTTATCACTGTGATGTTGTACGACGTGTGTGCCGGCAGACAGTCCACTGGTACTCAGTTCTATCTGTTGTGATAATTCCTTGTAATCCATGGACCCTGCTCCCATTCTAAAATTTAAAAAAAATACAACTAAAGGTACAGTAGTAACCCCTTCTACATTGAAAAACTGACCCCACAAGACGAGTGGCCTCTATAGAGGGGGACAATTTACTAGTATTTTACTATTCTATTGGATATCGCAGGGTTTCTGCTATTCTCAGACATGTTCAGGACAATTGTCCTAAAACCAGCATTTCCTATCAGTCATGCCTTAATAATGTAACTAAAAAATGTCCTATAAGTTTTAAAATTTAGGCCATTTCTAAAATCTTTCGGTCAATGACCTAAAAATTGCCACAATCTGAAACCCTGATATGAAATCTGGACTTATAATGTATAAGATGGTTGGCTATTGGTTGGAATGGCCTCATAAGAGGGGTCTACTGTATTAGATGTAATCAGGTCTTGCGGTCCTAAAATTTTTGGAAACATGTTTGTGTTCTTACTCAAAGAAACAGTCAATTAGAACACTGTATTAAATAAATACTTTTTCTAATTGGACAATTTTGGAGTACCAGTACAAAAATCGTATTTGAAGTTTTATGTCCACGAGGCCCCATACCCTCTATTTGAGAACTGTATAGGTGATATATTGGTTTGCGTGCTCATCAAGAAAGCTGAAGATTATTGCCTTGATCCCCGGTCAGGTCAAACAAAGACTAAAAAATTATATTTGCTGTTCTTCCACTATAAAGCAAAACAGCATTAAGGAATAAGAGCAAGGATGTGTCAGAATACTGTATCTGAGAAGTATATGTTATCTGGATGTGAATTGATTGATACCGAAAATATCAGCCTGCCGAGCCAGAATATGAAGTTTGTTGACGAGTGAGCGAAGCGAACGAGTCACAAACTTCATATTCTGTCGAGCAGGCTGATATTTTTCAGTATCAATTATATTCACATTCAGATGACATATTTATCATCCTTAAATCAACCATAAACACGGATACATCTATATTTGTATTTTTCGCGGGAAAAATTACATGATTCAAAATATTCAAAATACGCTTCCCCAAAACCGTAGTTCATAAGTAGTTTGCAAAATATACCATTCATTTTTACAGGTTTATATAAAGGTTAAGATTGTTGGAATTTCCCTTTAATGGGGATATTCATTTTTTTTTATTACAAACATCAAAGTCACCCATTTTCATTAAAGGTTTTGCTTACCAATGCCGTTCTGGTTTAGAAAACATGACGGTCACAACCTCCTTTATGACGTAAAAAATTATGACGTCTGAGGAGAGGTTATCAAGAATTGTGTAAAGTACATTTTTGTAGGACGATGTTTGTTGATATTTCTAACGCGACAGTTCTTAATTTGATATATGTTTTAAAAAATAATGTTAACTAGCTAATGGTGTAGATTTATTTTATTTAATTTTGCCATCTTCACAGGAATTATCGTTTAAATGTTAGGAGAATTTGGTGATAACTCCTGCTGACTGTTGATAAGTCCTGCTCAGCTCACACGGACTTTGATGCGAGTTTTGTTTATGGAGCCAGCAGGTAGATATAGCCGGAGGGAAGGATGATAAGAGCTGCATATCTACCCATGAACAATTGTTTGTGAGCTAGAACAATAAAAATCCAACTAAAGCGTGTTGGTCTTATACAAAACAGAAATCATTATCGTCATCAAAACAAAACGTAGCTTGTTCACTTCAATATATAGCTAAAGTATTGCTCAGTTGGCATTAAAAGACAGATATTAACTCACTAAATTTGAGTGACAAGATCAAACTTTTGTCCTAAGAGTAAGGTCTTTAACCAACTATGTTATGGTCTTGTTCAATGAATGGAGGCAAGGCATAGTTGTTGATATTGGTGGAATTGTTGAGTGTCACTGTTTAAATATTATGTTTATAAAGTTTTTTAGTCGTTAACTAACTTTGTAATAACTTCACAGAACAGTGGTAAGTAAGGCTTCAGATCTGTTGGTACATCACTCATATTAGACATCATATTTAAATAACTAACACCGTTAGTAGGCTGGACACACAGCTGTATGGGCACTTGTCCTGAATAGAATAATAAAGAAAATATCAACTTAAAGTGTTCATTATGCTAATAGATGGATAACATTTAGTAGACTGGACACACAGCTGTATGGGCACTTGTCCTGAATAGAAATAAAAAAAAATATATATCAAGTTAAAGTGTTCATTATGCTTGTAACAATTATCAGATGGATAACATTGTAGAGTAGTCTCCCTTTTAATAACTCCATTGCTTCTGCAATGAAAAAATGGCCTTATTAGTGAGTGGTCACTCTTGAGAGGGATAATTTAGTGGTAATTTACTATCTCAGTGTATCGAATGCTTGGTCTGATAAGAGGTGTGGCCTTTGGTGGGAGTGGCCTCATAAGAGTAGACCCATTGTATTATGTCAATCATCCAATGCACACAATTTTGTTTATAATAGACAGGTGAAATCATAAAGTGATATTTAGCAGAACATTTTGTCAACAATTTCATTCCTTTTCTTCATATTACAACTGCTAATCTTTGGTCAATTACATAGAGTGAGGGACCACCGTGGGCGTCATCATGTGGTAATTGGATTTACAACTTCCTATGCAATCAGTGCCTATCAACACTACAGTTGTGAGTTCGAACCCCATTCATGGAGAGGTATACTCAATACAATATTATGTGATATAGTTTGTCAGTGACTTGCAGCAGGTTGGTAGTTTTCTCAGGTTTCCTCCACCAATAAAACTGACTGTCATGATATAGCTGAAATATTGTTGAAAGTGGTGTTAAACACCATAACCCTAACCCTCAATTACATGTTGTTATGTCACATTGGATAAGATAATAACATCATACCTGCCTGTACTGAAGAGGTTGGTTCTTCTTTGATCTTTTTGTCTATCTCTGCCAGGTGAAGTGTGGGGAGACAACTCATGTCTTCTTTTTCCATTTGTTGCTGTAATAATGTCTGACCTACAATTCAATAATTAATTTTTATGAATAATTTCAGAGAATATTAACATCTTGTCAAAAAGAGTTGCTAGAGCAGTGTTTGCAAATTATTGGAAGAGCCCTAAATTTTGACACCTGTAAACAAAAATTATTTCCTGACAAATCGACTTGGTGATGTCAAGTGATATATAGGTGTCATGGCCTGTAGCAAGAAATTAGAAATTGTAATAATTACAAATCATAAAAAAACTCAACACAAAACATTAAAAAAATAAGTATATTTCTATTCAACTCATCAATCCCTTGTAAAGAGTGAGTTATTGATTGTTGGTTAACGCCAACTCAGCAATTTTTCTAGCTATATCATGGCGAGAGCAAGTTAATTTTCAACGAGATTAAGATGAAGTTTGCTTTGTACTAGACCAACACACTCAGTTGGATTTGTATAGTGCTAGTTCACTGAAACAACAATCCACAGGTAGACATGTCGCCCCACTCAGACACATTATCTTGATTCCCAGTCAACCAGTCTTTACTCTTACTCCTTAATGCTGCATGCTTAACGGAGAAGCAACAAATACCAATTTTAAAGTCTTTGGTTTGTCCCGATCTGGGCTCAAACCCACGATCTTCTGTACTCGAGGTGAGCATGATAACCATTACACCACTGATGTGGTTTCCCTTGTAAAGATATATAGAATCTAACACCGGCAAAAGTGCAAGACAGGGAAATCTCCGACACCCGAGGGTAAGATTTCAATAGTTCGCTGTTTACAATCCCGAACGAGCGTTTTCCCGCAAATTTTGTTTCCATTGCTGAAGTAAATATTTAGTTTATTCATATATGCATCCATGTCTTGGCAGTATTTCATAATAAAATACAATATATTTAATAAATATATGATAAATGTAACTCAACACTACAACAACGTCGATAAATACCTGTGGCTGTGAAAAAATATTTGAATTTGGTCAATAGTTACTAACAAGGGAGAGCACTCTATTATTTACTCAAAGTAAACAAATTGACTGGAAGAGAGTCATGCACCATGAAACATGAAAGGTGCACGATAGTTAAATTGTTAGTTAGCAGAATAGTAGACATACATTAATTTAAAAATACTTATGTAATAGAATCGTGGTTTTATTGGTGAAGCATGGAGAACTGGGGGGCAGTTGACATAAACTGTACAGCATGCATTTGCCAGTAAAACGCACATGATTTTTTTGTCTTGCACTAGTGCAAGATAAGACAATCTCACATCGCTAAAAATAGGAACTGATCTGTCTCAAAAGTGAGAAAAATCAGTTTGTGGTTATCCTGGACCATTTCTTTGATAATTACACCTTATATAAGAATGCTGGATTCTGATTGGTTAATAGCCTTGATATTTTTTACAAATTCAGGCCTTGCATTGTGAATTTGCAGAATTTTTACTTCATGTAGGTGTATTTGCACAAGATTTAACTTTTTTTCATGGTATTTGCAAAATCGTATTTGCCATTTTTACACTTCACCGTGACGCTTCTAACAAAATTGTAAAACGTTATTGGTTTTAAATAACAATCGTATTTGCCGTTGTTACCCTTCACCGAGATGCTTGTAATAAAATTGTCAGTTGTGCGTTTTATGTAACATCATTCGGTAGAATTAAACAGATACATCATGTTAGGTCCTGAAAATTTACAAGCAAAAGGTATTATTTATTTAGCCAGTGTTCTAAATAATATTCGGTGTAATTAAACAGATATATCATGTTTGGGAGGGGTATTTGTGAAAAATACCAGTCTTGAGACTAAATTTCCCTCGTCTTTCGGCTCGGGAAATTTTTCGTCTCTCGACTGGTATTTTTCGCAAATACCCCTCCCAAACATGATATATCTGTATATAAGCCTAATTTTGTAACCTTTCTTAAAAATCTTTTCTTTATCTTCATCTGACAATTTCTCAACCATTTTCTGTAATCTTTCCTTTTCTTCTTCTTTTCTTTTTTCTTCAAAATTTTCTTCTGGGCTCATAGTGACAACCAGACAATGATTATTATCCTGTCAAAGAAAGAAGCAAAAGAGTTGAACTTTGACCCTCATATATGATCCCCATGGCAACAGGATAACATAACTAAGAGCATGATATATGCAGTAGTTAAATGAAAGTGTCATTGCTATGACAATACACCTTCTTAGAAGGCTATCCCTTCTGCAATGAAAAAGCGGCCTCATAAGAAGGGATACCTCTCTTGATTTGATTTGATTTTTAGTGCTTAACGCCACTTTCAACAATATTTCATCTATATCATGGCGACCAGTCTTAGTGGTGGAGGAAGCCTGAGTACCCGGAGAGAACCACCGACACTGGGCAAGCAACAGGTAAACTTTATCACTTGCGACTGCGAGTCGAGTGCACCCTTTTTTGTAATTTACAAATACGGGTGCGAACCCACGCTGTATTGGTGATAGGCTTGTATGAGTTGCTAAATCCAACGACCTAATTCATTGAGCCACCAGGGCCCCTACCTCTCTTGAAGAGGACAGTTTAGTATTTTATTATCTCAGTACATCTGAAATCTGTCTTAAGAAGAGAGATGGCCTATGGTGGGAAGGGCCTTATCAAAGGTGGACTACTGTATCGGTACTGAAATTTAATCCATATACCGATTATATAATTAGATATCCATGACAACAGGATATTATAACTCAATGTATGACACAAATTATAATTAAATGAAAGTGTCATTTCTATTACTATACAGATTGTCATGTTACTTTTGAAAACTGATAAATTGTAGTTCATTTAAAAGGCAAAAGTTAAGTCACCCACGCTCAGTGTTGTAATGGCTAGCATGCTCGCCTCTAGAGCCGTAGATCGTGGGGTCTATCCCTTATCAAGTCAAACCAAAGACAATAAATATCATAATTGCTGCTTTTCCGCTTAAAATACAGCATTTTAAGAAGCGAGAGCTAAAATTGGTTGGTCCTGAGTCAGGATACTGCATCAGTGGTCTGTTGTTTCAGTAAATTAGAACTATAAAAATCCAACTAACCATGTTGGTCTAGTATAAATCTGACCTCATAATCTTATTAAAATATAAGAAAGGTTTGAAGATACCAAAAGGGTTATCAGAATCCGTAAATTGAAGTAGGACAGACAACACAATGGCCAAAAGAAAAATGACAAAAAGACAAACAAAGATCTATGTACAAAACATACACAAAAAACTAAAGATTGACCAACACGAAACCCACTAAAATCTGGGGGTGAACTCAGGTGCTCCGGAAGAGTAAGCAGTTCCTGTTCCACATGTGACACCCGTCATGTTACTGTTAGATGTAACTTGTTTTAACATTGATTTAAGATTTACTTAAGTACAATTGTAGCAATGATTTACCTTAAAATACTGCTTAACTTTTTTCTGTAAGAATTGTGGATCGTCTTTCAAAGAGTCTCTTAACTGTTGTACATATTTATTGATCTGTAAAGTTTCTACAGGGTCTGTGTCATGATTCCAATAATGACTGATATTCTGAAAAACAAAGAGCAAGTTAACTTTAGACAGGTGTCCATCATAATAATTTAAAAGTCTTTCCAAGCAAGCAAACAAAACAGATTAAACAGTATAACCAAAATTGGCTGAGTCACCCTATGCCTGGGGGCCCAGGTGGCTCAATGAGTTAGGTCGCTGGATCTAACAACTCATACAAGCCTATCACCAATACGTCGTGGGGTCGCGCCCGGTTTTGTAAATCGAAAAAAGGGTGCACTCGACTCGCAGTCGCAAGTGATAAAGTTTACCAGTTGCTTGCCCATGGTCTGTGGTTCTCTCCGGCTTCCTCCACCACTAAACTGGTCGCAACGATATAGCTGAAATATTGTTGAAAATGGCGTTAAACACCAAAAATCAAAATCAAACCAAACCCTGTGCCTGATGGAGATGAATCTTAGTTTTGATAATAATTTCACTATTTATGAACAGTAAAGTTAACTAATATACATATCTCAAAAAACACTGACCTCTGGGAGAACGATTGATACCTTTGGAAACTAATGACTCACCAACAGAGGTATCGATCCAGTGATAGTGAGAAAAAATTAGATACAGTGATCGTGTCTATTCTGAAACAGGAATCCAGTATAAACCAGTATAATCCAGTATAAACCAGTATAAACCAAACTACACATAAAGTCCCAATATAGGAAATATTTAAGAAATAATTCTCGGATACCGGGCTCTATGGTTATTTTAACATGGGTAGGCATTATATTTGTCATTATTTTACACCAAGCGACAGCGAGGTGTAAAATAATGACAAATATAATGCCTACCTATGCTAAAATAAGCATAGAGTCTAACAGAGCATTTACGGTAATTTCATGCATTCAAGCGTACCTAGACCGAGATTATTTTTGGGCATTGTTCCAATTACCTCCCACTATTATTTACAAGAATATATAACGTTACAGAAACGTTATAGAAATTGATAACGATCAAAAATTAGTTTCATTTGTATATTTATTATTTTTATTCTTTTAATTTAACATAGTAAAGTACAAATATGCAAAATATGCTGTCCATTAGATATGCCTTCTGTGCATGTGCTAGGGTGTTCTATGCTATTTAGAGCCTTTATATTGTTTTCAAAGCGAAAGTAGCACCCCATGTTAGAATTGTTTATTTAGCCTGTATAAACTGAACACCTGTCTATTCCAAACAGGAGTTTTGGTTTAGACAGGTTTCACTGTATTTAATTTAGTACACAAGAAGTTTCTGAAATAATCTTCATTATATTAGGATTAAGTAATTACATACACTTACCAACGTTAATTTTATACCGAAGTTGCTGCTCTGGTGTTTTAGATCCAGTTCTATTTTATGCAATAAAGCTTCAATTCTTCTTTGATCAAATCCATCTCTACAAATATTAGAAAAGTGGGTTAAGCAGCGATTCCACGAATTAGAACAAACATGAATTACTTCCGTTGCTCAACATAAATTCATAAAACACAAAGAAGTATAAATAAAAGAAGAATGTGTCCATATATATGACATTGATGCTCCCGCTTCTAGCTAGAAGGGTTAGAGTTAGCGCTACGATTTTCAGCGCCATTTTCAACAATATTTCAGTCACATAGTGGTGGTCAGTTTTATTAGTTAAGGAAACCAGAGTACAGGAAAAAAAACACAAGTCACTAACATACTTTGTCACTTATTGTTGTATCGAGTACTCGTCGCCATGAGCGGGATTCGACCTCACAATCTAGCTATTATGAAACTACATTAAAGCTATGTCTGGTGCAGCAGACATAATATTTTTGAATATAATATATATATAATTTTGGATTTAATAGTGTAATCATTAATCAAACAAAATTGCTGAGAACATGTCATATAATTTAATTGATTACCTTCCCAAATTTCGGGACTACTTTTCGATTACACCAGAACTGAATCGTTAACCTCAGGTGTTTATTTTTCAGATTAATTTTTATTTAAATTTGAAATACAATCTTTGCAAATTTTGATATCCTTGATTACTTGAAACAAAATGTAATCGATTAGAACTGATTAATGATTACAATTATCATTACCACAAGCCTGAATTATTTTATCGAAGAGTATTGGCTGAACAGTATTAAAACTTAAAATACTACAAATATTACTGCTACAACCTACATTTACAGTCTTAGACTTTACCTTATGACGTGATCAAACGTATCAGATATTATATTTAAACTTTACCTTATGACGTGATCAAACGTATCAGATATTATATTTAAACTTTATCTTATGACCTGATCAAACGTATCAGATATTATATTTAAACTTTATCTTATGACCTGATCAAACGTATCAGATATTATTTCTATACTTTACCTTATGACCTGATCAAACGTATCAGATATTATTTTTGTAACTTTACCTTATGACATGATCAAACGTATCAGATATTATTTCTATACTTTACCTTATGACGTGATCAAACGTATCAGATATTATTTCTATACTTTACCTTATGACGTGATCAAACGTATCAGATATTATTTTCGTAACTTTACCTTATGACCTGATCAAACGTATCAGATATTATTTTCGTAACTTTACCTTATGACCTGATCAAACGTATCAGATATTATTTTTATACTTTACCTTATGACCTGATCAAACGTATCAGATATTATTTTCGTAACTTTACCTTATGACCCGATCAAATGTATCAGATATTATTTTCGTAACTTTACCTTATGACCCGATCAAACGTATCAGATATTATTTTCGTAACTTTACCTTATGACCTGATCAAACGTATCAGATATTATTTTCATAACTTTACCTTATGACCTGATCAAACGTATCAGATATTATTTTCGTAACTTTCTCTACATCATTAGCATGTATTCCTTGCAATCCAACTGAAAATGCTGTGTCTTTTGTGTCATTTTGGCATCTGAAAAACATTATTTCAATTATAGACATGCTGACCTGCCTTAATTAAGTCACTGAAGAACTGTATCACAATAGCTTACCATGAGATATAATCAACTTGCAAACATAAGTTAGAGGCAAATCCAATTACCAAAAAGATTATGATCGCAACAACGATGATCCCAATTTAATCCCCAGTTGTCAGTGCTTTGGTACAGACATGGTTTACTAGATATATTAATATTTGAGCTTTACAATTACTAAATAATATGATTATTAATAAAACTAAGGTTCTCCTATCACAGGCATAGGTGACATCAGCCGATTTTGGCTATCCTGTTACAGCTCTTTAGTGTACTTGCTTCCAAACAATTATAAATTATTTGGCTTTCAAATCTTTTTTGACTCTGAACATATTTAATGATAGGAGTTTAACGATACAGAATTTTTATCACGATACATATCGCGATATTTTAGACAAGAGACGATACGTATCACGATACGTTTTGTGACATTTTGTATACCTTTGATTTTTTTTAGTACTAACTTTATTGTTTGAAAATACATGTAAATTTGTTGTTGCAGTCTAAATTTTGTTGGTATTACGTCGCTATATTTTTTCTTAAGGATTTGCCACATACGTCAGTGAAAATTAAAATTAATATGTGATTTTAACAGTTTTTGGTACTAAAGAAATAATCTGTTGAAACAATATCGCCAATATCGTAAGGAGCACCCAGTCGTACCGTGTGGTCAATAAATGTATCGTGATGTATCGTCTTTCGGTATATCGTTACTCTCCTATTTAATGAAGGTTATTCCAGGAATGTGTCGTGTGCACCAAATTAGATATCTATGTTTTTATTTATAAATAGAACTTCCTCGCGTATTGTCACGTACAAAATATAAAATGTCTGCTGTTGAATATTAACAATCTCCAACAAATTAATCAAACTGTGTTTCCCAGTCACAAAAAGGGGTTAGGGTTAAGATATTTAATGCCACTTTCAACAATATTTTAGTTATATCGTGGATGTTTTATTGGTGGAGGAAACCAGAATACCCGGGGAAAACCTCTAATCTGTCAGAAGTCACTGACAAACTTTATCATATAATGTTGTATTGAATACACCTCACCATGAAGAGGGTTCGAACTCACAACTTTAAAGGGTGATAGACACTGTAATCAAACTGTGATGCCCAGTCACAAAAAAGTTTGTTACAGGAAACTTACCCCAGTACAGTATGTAAGTATTACTGGTAACTTACCCGATTATAGGTGAATAGTCAGATCCTATATTAGGTACCAGTAAAGATTGATAGAATGGTGATGTTTCACCCTCCACCAGTAGAGCACCAATAATACTTAATGTGAAAGACTCGAAGGTATTTGATAAACTGAAAGAAAAATATATAATTATAAGTATAAAGAATATATATCATAAAATAAAAACAAGATGTTGCACGCTCTGTCGTGCTAAGAATACCCCCACTCGTTCATTTGTAAGTCGCACGGTAAACAGGAAGTAGATGTGCGGTAAACCTGTAAAGGGTAGACACGGTACAAGTCACCATGCCAAAGCCATATATTAAATATAAAATCATTTCTTCTAGTAGAAGCTGAGATATCTGTTACGAAAGTGTGAACGGACGGACGGACGGACGGACAAGGCGATTGCAATATAATAAATGAATTGTGATCTGCTTTAAAATGGTCATGATATAACTGAAATAGTGTTAAAAGTGGCATTAAACACCATAACATTAACACCCATTAACATAAAATGGAATCCACTATAAACCAAACATTAAATAAAGTCCCGATGTCAGAAATATTTATTAAATTACTCTGTATAAACCAGACACCTGTCTATTCAGAACACAAAAGCTGGTCTTGAGGGGATTTCGTTTAGGCAGAATTTACTGTAGATTAAATTCTCATTTTATTTTACGTATTGCAGTTAAAACAAAGACAATTCAAGTATCAATAAAATAACAGAAATTTTGTGAGTGAGTTACTGTTGTTTAATGTCAATGCAAGTGAGCAATTTACAGTCAAACATGTTTGTGTCGAACACTCTATATTCGAATACTACGGATGTCTCGAAGTTGCTGGCCGGTCCCGATCTATTTTCCTATTATTCTATATTATTTCAACACTGTTAATTCGAACATTCTTGAGTCGAATACATTGGTTGTGTCGAACACTTTTTATAGCCCCAAAATCGGAAAATTATGTAATTTACTCTTTTTCTGTCGAACCTCAATGTCTTTTCCTTCACTTCCGTAAATCAAATTTCTTGTGTTATGCAAAGTTATGACTTCCTTTTTTTTTAAATCCGTGTCATTGATGGGCTTAGTCAAGGTTAATTGATTCGCAAAAAGGTAAAAATAGCCATCATGAATGGAACACGGCAAAGGGTGAAAATGAAAACGAAATACAAATTGAAATGCACGTTTTCTTGGTCAGAATTTCATTTTACAGTTGAAAACAGATGTGGCTAAAATTTAGAAAAAATATTTGACTGAATTATTACACGACATTTACGATGTTCACTTAAAAATTCGAAAAATGAATGGTTTGTGTTTTACTCACACGGAACGATTTTTTAGAAAAAAAATGAAAATGGAAACATCTTCGTTCATCAAAATGTTTGTATTCCTTTTAAATTTTTTAATTTTACCGGAAAATTAATTATCACGCTAATTAAATTCATAGCTTTAGCACATTAATTTTTAATTAGAATAATCACAGGAAAATGACAGTGGGCACGACAGCTTGGGAAACTCAATTTTTTACACAATGCTAGCGTGGACTAATAAAAAAATCAAAAGGTTATTAATTAGCCTAATTAATGAGGTATGGGTGAACACTAATCACAATTATGATAACTAAAATGTTGAAAATAATTTATTCTTTTTTCATTTTTATCCATATTTAAACCGGAAATGATCCCTGGAGTGCAAAATTAATTACATTATAATTTTTTATACCTGAAACAAGTCATACATACACAGACGTAACGAATAAGAAGCAAACATTAAACCAGAAGTCAACTTCACAGGTAAACATCGAGTAAACCGGAAGTCAAAACTGCTTACGGATGTGTCGAAGCACTGAATAAGTCGAAGTTTTCTTTGAGTCCCCTGAACTTCGACACAACCGAGTTTCACTGTATTAGCTTTATCATGGCAAGAACAAGCTACTTTTTCGATGAGGTGATGATGATGTCCGCTTTGTTCTAGACCAATATGTTCAATTAGATTTTTATAGTGCTAGCCCACTGAAATTACTATGCAAGACGATAATTAATAATTGACAGACACTATTGTGTCCTTGTCAGGATCAGGAGCTATTAGGGGAGATAACTTACTCTGTAAGGAGATAATTGACTGATACTGTCGTCTGCTTATCAGGGTCAGGAGCCATGGGATCAGGCTGGCATGTCATATGACTAGTTCTCTGTTAAAAAAAAGAATATGAAGAATTTAGAGAAAAAAAATGGTTTACTAACAGTCTTTCAACCTACTGAATCAGATTATAAAATCACAAATTGATTCTTCTACCTATATTTTCATCAGTCGAAGTACACAATTTCAACTGATAATGCATGTAAATATATTAAAATTCATAGATACCAGTTTTTGTGGTTTGAGGAAAAATTGTATTTTTGTGGATATGTAAATTTGTGAATCCCTTGCTATAGTCAGTACATATATATCTATGGTGATAAATTATATATAAGTATTTGATTAATTTGTTATTTCATGGCTCGATTTATAATATCCATGAAATCCACAGAAATTGGCACACATATTGTCTTAAACCCTCATGTTTGTTTTGGATATCAAATTCCAACTTGAATTTCTCCGCTCAACACCACTGCCATGTACTCTTTAATTAGTATTTCTCATAATCACTGCCATTCTAATTAAAATAGTATTTGATTCTGTGTGATTTTTAAACATGAATGGCATATAAATCAAAATTTCTGTTAAAACCGTTTGGACAGAGTTATCTCCCTTTTAATGAAAAAATAAATATTCATACTTTTTGAAAAATAACTATTTTGAAGATACCTATAGTTTTTATTACATTATTTTGAAATACAAAGAAACCTATCTAATCTGAACTTTCTTCGGACCAAATTTTGTATCTGGAATTGACAGAGGTGTTCGACATATACTGGTTAAATTATCAAAGATTTCCTACATTGGGACTGCATTTAGAGTGCAGGTTTATACAGAATTGTTATATTCAGGGTTCGGTTTAGACAGGTTTCACTTTACTGTGGTTCATTGCTTACTATGAATAAGAAAAAGCTATCTGCCAGGTATTAATATTCTATTGTCAAATTTTGACTTCAAGTTTTCTTTTTCTTGTATGGTACATTCATTGTTCTTTTTAGACGTTTTTTTTTAAATCCCTAAAGTTTCGAAAAACAAAAGGAGATACATACATACCTTTTACATTGCATTTTTCTAATTGAATATTTCATACATTACATTTTCAACAAAATTTTCAAAAATATATCTGAGAAAATATTTAAGTTTGGAAAAGAATTCCAATCTTGCTGATGGCGAGGTGTACTCGATACAACAATATGCAATAAAGTTTGTCAGTGACTTGCGGCAGGTCTGTGATCTTCTCTGGGTACTCCAGTTTCCTCCACCAATAAAACTGACCGCCACGATATAACTGAAATATTGTTTAAAGTGGTGTTAAACACCATAAACCTAATCCTACCCCTGGAAAAGAATTACCTACCATTTGTTGCCATCTTGGCTCATTTGGTACTCTAGTATCTATATTTATCCTGTCAAACTTTTGTAAATAATTTTTGTTTATGTATTCAAGATGGCCTTCTAATGGAAAGTCACCATAGGTAAAAAATCTGAAAAACAAAACAAAACCAAAATATGGTTAGAGACTTTTTAATAGGTTGTAATATGTAGAACAATATCTCTGTGATAATATGTGGTGGTCACATTTTATTGATGGAGGAAATGGTTACGATTGAAAAAGATTGTACGTACAATCAAACCTGTATATAAAGGAACCTGAAAATATGCCGTTTATGAACAGTTGCCCTTTATATACAGGTTAAAATTACATGCAATATTCATTAATGGGGAAAAATGAGACTGCCCTTTATAGACAGTGATTTGTTATATAGAGGTGCCCTTAAAAGTATGTTCGACAGTACATTGTCGAAAAATTAATAATTTATTTGTACACACTATAGAAACAGGTAGAAAAAAGAGAGCCTATGTCAAATTTTTCTGGCCTGTTATGTAGCAAGTGCAAAGAAAAGTAAAAAATAACAGCAATATTTTACTAAAAAGAATGAAACAGAAATATATGTAATTCTAATCGTTTTCAGTGTGTCCTCTGTCACATCTGTGCATATGATGTTACCGTTTTTGCGTTTCCTACCGTTC
>MJUT01014012.1:386076-398328 GCA_002080005.1 Gigantidas platifrons | reverse complement strand
TTTTTTTAAATAATACAAAGAGATCTACAAATACTGGATGAGAGGGTTATAATAGAAACAAACTTACAAAAACTCCTTTCATCTCATTATAGACGACACCTTTAAACATGAGTGGTGTAGAATTATCTTGTGGATTCTCATGTTCCAATCTCCATCCTTCCTGGCTGTAAAAAAAATCTCATGTTGGAAAATCTTTCATGAAATCATACAAAAATCTAATAACATATCTACATATAGGAATTGGTATATGTTTTAATAGACTTTGCCTCTGTCAAATAATACATGCCAATAGAGGGTATGAGTATATCCATTTAATGTTGGGGGGGGGTTTGGAAAAAAATTGGTTGCCAAATTTATTAGCAAAAATATCTTAACTTGAAAGATGCAAAGACCCTGCAGAAGTGCAGTTTTCAACAGAAACATTGGTAAAATTTGAAGACAAATTACTGATTTTTCATGTTCATTAGAAATAGCCTATTTATTTTTTTTGTGTGTGGATTTTCAGAAAAAGTACAATTCATCAGATTACTTGATTTCCCTACCCCTGACTATCTTCCTATACATGTTTGTATTACATACTTCAGCTGTAGAATTTCTATTGAATTCTACAAGATAACAGGAGATCTAGTAACCTCACAGTATAAATAAACAATAAAACCTGATATTGTTTTGGTTTGTAGAAGACAAAAAAATAACTTCCAGTTTTAAGGTTTAGAGTTTTGGTGTTTAACACCACTTTCAACAATATTTCAGCAACCGGAGTACTGGGACAAACTGACAAAGTTTATCACATAATGTTGTATCGAGTACACCTTGCCTGAGCTGGATTCGAACTCACAATGTTAGTGGTGACATGCACCGATTGCATAATAGTTATAAATCCAACTACCATACGATCATGGTCACAATGGACCCAAACAGAGAATATATTGAATATGAAGCAAAATGATTTGGCACATAATGTATTACAGCCATGACGGCTCCTCCGGTTTTAGAAAATAAAATTGTGGCACTGGACTGAAAAAAAAAAGGATTTTCGACACACTTCTGGTTGTCAGGGATTGTAGACCGGGAGACAACCTATCGTCTTCCTCTACATTATATATGTATGGGTTGTCTGCAAGGTTATTTCCCTCCTCATCAAATTTTCTGTTAAACATTCACACTGTCTAATTACTTTCATATAGTAAAAAAAATACAAAATGTATGCAAGGTATAACATTACCTGAAGTCCAGCTCTCTTAGTTGTGGGAAGAACACAGCATCCATATATATAGACAGTAGATTCTCATAGTCTTTACGATTCTGTGTTGAGAATGGGTACATAGTCCAATCACTGGCTGTTAAAAAATAAACATACAAATCATTGATATTGTTTATATCAATATCGATTGTTTATGATTAATATCAATGCACAATTATTACAGTGAAAATTTATGGTCCCAAAATATGTGTGTTAACTAAAACAAAACCCGAGTATTCTAACATCTTGTACAATCCGACACAATTCTCTGGTCCCTTGGTGTGTTGGATTAGACAGGTTCCACTGTATATACTATCGTGGATTTGATTCTCGAGAATGAATATCTCAGAGAAATGAAAAGCGATGATGAGTCAATTCTGAGCAAACCATATCAGCGATAAGCGATAGTAGGCTTATTGAGGATTTGTAAAGGTGACGACAGTTAATATAACGTCACATTATTGTGCTAGCTCACTGAAACAACAGTCCATGAGTACACATGTCGCCCCACTCGGACACATTATCCTAATTCCAAGCCTACCAGTCTTTGTTCTTTCCCCTTAATGTTGCGTGCTTATAATTAGCTAAGAAGCAACAAATACCAATTTTAATCTTTGGTTTGTCTCGAACCCAAGATCTACCACACTCGAGGCGATCATGCTAACCATTACAACAGTCCGCTTCACTAGAATAGATGACACATTTTTCTGATAGAAATTGAACACATACCAGTTAGGGCATTCATAAAGGTAGATAACGATCTATTAAGCATCTTAAAGAATGGATCTCTGACAGGAAATCTCTGTGATCCACATAATGTTGTGTGTTCAAGGATGTGTGGTACACCTGTACTATCCATAGGTGTTGTCCGTAACATAACGCTGAAAATAAAAAAATAAGAAAATTCCACAACAGCTACATGTATGGATGTATAGCCACACATACATGATCTCTGAACTGCAAGTACCCTCTGGTATTTGAAAAAACATAAACAGGATCATGGATTGCATTTAAAATAAAATGAGAGGGGGTATGGTGTTTAATGCAATTTTCAACAAAATTTCAGTTATATGATGGCAGTCAATGGAGGAAACCGGAGTACTTGGAGAAAACCACCAATATGTCGCAAGTAACTGACAAACTTTACCAAGTATACCTCACCTTGAATGGGGTTCGAACTCACAACTTTAGTGGTGATAGGCACTGATTGCACAGATAGTTGTAAATCTAACTACCATACAATCAAGATCACAACCGTCCCTTAAAAAATACAAAAAAGATTCTGTAGGTTAAAAAAATATTTATTTGTAGGAATTAATGGTTTACTGATTATCTGGACTGAAATAAGGGATAAATATTTTGCAAATGATGGCCATCTTGATTAAAATTTAGGAGGAAATTTCTATACATGTATTCTAATTGTAAATAATTTGCAAACGGTGGCCATCTTTGATAATTTTAGGAGTAATTTCTATATTTTAATTGAGCATAACTTGGTACAGCTTCAGCACGCTTGACAGATTTTCTAAATCTGAGATGTTCTCTTCTTATGGCATTGAAATGTCCTACACAATACTATACTGTCATTGCTATATGTACAATTTTCCCAAATTGAAAAACATGGCCTGACATTCCTATAAAATACACAATAATTTTGCAAACGGCAGCCATCTTGGACATGAAAAAAAAGACTTTTTTAACATTTCAATATATCAAGCAAAAACTATTTGTTACCTAAAGGCGTTGTTACTATCATCTCTAGCAACGTGTAAATGTTCTGCTCCAGTTTTGTCATGATGTAGAACAACACTGGTCAACATCAACTCTGGTACATCAACAACCTACAAGAAATACCCAATACATAATAATAAATTAATATCACAGTCTTTAACTTAATTTTTTCACAAAAGCCAAATTTAGAAAATTTTCTATTTATTCAAACAAATTCTTTCATAATTTTCACTTGTCCAAATCCAGTTTTACTTGTCCTGGGCTTAGGGCAAGTGAATTAGTGTAAAGACTGATATCATAATTGTAAACGGTCAAAATTATCCAATATCTATTTTCTAAACTCAATGGCAAATAATTAACCTTTTGAACTTACAGTACTTAGTTGACTATGTCAATAATAGAGTTGTCTCCCTCTTATAAGGCCCCTCTCACCACATGCCATCCCTCTTGTCAGACCAAATATCAGATGCACTGAATAAGTAAAATACTACTAGATTGTCCCCTCAAGAAATGCCATCCCTTTTATAAGGCTTCTCCCCACCAAATGCCACCCCTCTCATCAAGCCAGATTTCAGATGCACTGATTTAGTAAAATACTACCGGTACTAATTTGTCCCACTCCAGAGAGGCTTCGCTCTTATAAGGCCACCCCACTTATATGTTTCATTTGTGAAAGGGTGGCCTTATTATAGGGGGAGTACTGAAAACCATGCTGTGTCACTAACAATAATGTAACGTCTACATTTTCTTCAACGTTTATATATATTTATCCTGTGAGAAAAATTTGCACTGCTGAGTCAAACCTCAAATTTATGAACAAAATTCACAACTACAAAGGTCAATGAAAATTTAGCTTTATTGCTCATGGCTTAGGACAGGCATAAAATGGTGGCTGGGTTAATTTTTGTGCCATCTATTGATAAAACTGTAATGACGGAAAAGAGAATCAAATACTGTAAATTCGGAAATTATTGCATTCATTTATTATTGCGATCTTCGAAAATTTTCACGCATTACAATTTTTATTATTGCGAAGCATGAAATCCTCCAGTACAAATGGATACTTATGATTCCGAAATGCGAGGTTTAATAATTGCAATTTCACATCAGTCGCATTTTTCGCAATATTAAAAACATCGCAATAATTTCTGAATTTACAGTATCCCAATTTTTACCGATTTTTCTTTTGATACAAAAAACGTTAAGGTCTGCAGAAAGATTTTAGGGTTGTTGGATAGGAAACACAATAATTTTTTCTTGGCATTAAATTTATAACAAATTCTACTGGATACACGTGTACCTATTGAAAAAAAGCCAGATTATACTGTTCTTGAATTTTGTTCATAAATAAAATTAAAGTGGAATAAATAAATTTTTAAATTGGTGTTAGCATGGTAACCAGAAACAAAAACTGCTTTGTTAACCCTTGTACGTAACCTTTTTAACTGTATAGCCATGAATTGCATCTCCTCCTGAAAGTTTCCGTACTGCAACTTGTGCGGTGGAACACCAACGACAATGATGGATTCTGTTGCTAGAAAAAAACAATACATTTCAATATTTAATTATGACATCTTCCAAAAGTCTTTCCTGCACTAAGATATTTCCCTACATATTTCATATGAAAAAAAGTTTTGAGTTTGAATCCCGCTCAGGCGAGGTGTACTCAATAAAACATTATGTGATCAAGTTTGTCAGTTACTTGGGACAGGTCCTTGGCTTTCTCCGGTTTCCTCTACCAATAAAACTGATAGCCACGATATACATATGTACATGTAGCTGAAATATTGTTCAAAGTGGCATTCAAAGCACCATAAGCTAACTAACTAAACTTTTCAACAAAATATCCTGAAGTCATAATTATTTGAACTTTTCTTTAAACACAATTTAATATAAATCCTCAAAGTCACAATTTGCTATGATTTATTGATTATATAGTAAGATTTGGTAAAAAAAAAAAAACTTTGCATTTAAATGTTGTAAGAAAAACTAGAAATAAAATTATATGTAAATTATAAGAAGAAGAAACTTTACTTTTTTCTGTTTTTAATGCTGAAAATTTTCTGAAAATCAAGTAAGAAATGCCTTTAAAAGAATTTGTCAAATAATCATGACATCATATTATTCGAAATATATATAGGGAAATATGTTAGTGCAGAAAGACATTTGACTTATTACTATATGATGTATGCTGCTGATGCTGTTTTTAGACTGATGTCATAGCAACATAATAACAGTGAGTATGGGATGAATAACAGCAATATAAGAACTGGTAGATGATTTAATTTTTAAATTCATGTTCATTGATATCTGTATTTTTTCTTTTATATGATAGTGCTCCACTCTGTTTTTAACTGTAGATACGATTACGACTTTAACTGTACAGTACAGACATGCACAGAGTAATTACACTCAGCCTTACGGGAAGAAGATGAAGAGTAGTACATTACAGTTTTTGAATAACAATTTTCAAAAAGGTGCAACGAATGGCCAAGCAGTTGCAGCTGATCGAGCCTTGGAGAAAAAAGAAGTAAAAAATAACAAAAAAAGACATTTCATTGGTCTAGTTTGGAATCATGAATATTTAAAATAACAAAAAAGTGACCAAAGAGATACCTTCTTAAAACTGCCTTCAATAGTTTGTTAACTTTGTATGTCCTCTGCATGATGAAATTTCATCTATGAGCTCGGAATATTAACACTTTATGGGCGCATCCATGTTTTCATTCAGCACTTAATATATTGAGTGCGTTCGAAAATCCACCAAATTCGCCATTCGGTCACAAATATTGCAATTATTTCACGAGGCTTATTCATGGGTGAAAATTAAACCCATATCGTTAGCATATGGTGAACTTAGCTACCAAAAATTCATCCAATCAAACTAAATTGGAAATGGTTCGTTACAACTTCCAGTATAACTACTTCAAATACTGATCTTATCAAATCGTGGTAAAACTGCAATTCAAAAGTAACTGCTTTAATACCATTTCGGAGCACCCGAGTTCATCACCAGTTTTTAGTGTGATTCGTGTTGCTTGATCAAATTTTAATAGCTTACTGTCGCAATTTTCTTTAGCTGTACATAAGTAAAATAACAGTGCGACGGCAAGAGTGCATTTAGTGAAATTCCGAACGCGCTCAATAAAGACTTGCATCTTTTTTTTTGTACGAACGTAATTATTACAGAGCATGGATATATGAAATTATATTTTATTTTACCCTGAAATAATACCTACTCTTAATTTTTTTTCCAAATATAATTTTTTGACAATGTAAAGTGCTGATTTTTCTATGGTGTCATTGTCACACATCTTTTCAAAATTTTAACATCTATTTTTTTTTTTTTTATCAACAGTCAAATCTTTCCATCAGCGGTACCTTGTCGACACTTTCTACTACTGAAGTGACGTGGATAATGTCTCAATAATATTTTACTTTAAATATATGCTGGAGTTCTTTGACTCCAGATTATCTCCCCTTACAATTACAAAAATGATTAAAGGCTTCTTTTCAGGAGTTCATGCATGCATGTGTAAACGGTGCTGATACAATCACAAAACTCAAAGGACGTTTGTGTGAAGTTTGTGCGTGCATCGGGACCGTTCAAACATGCATGAAGTCCTGAAAATAACCGTTTGATACTTATATTTCTTCAATTTGAATATTTTCCTAATTTTGATTATTGAACTGATTGCAGGCTTGCTTTCAATCGGACATTACTGTATCGTAGTTTCCGTGGGTGGCCGCCATGTTGTTCATGCTGGTTATACAAAACAAGTTTATCGAGTATATATACATTCTCTATCCAGAGTTGTCGTTCCTGCTACGCTACACAGCTCATTACACAAGATTTTTGTAAAATTTAGAAACAATAAAAAAAATCTACCTACAATTGTTTTAATTATTGTAAATATTAATAAAGATGAAAATAAATCACTCATTTCAAATCAATTCTCTCTTAAAAATGATTTGTGATCGTTTTTAACTTTTTAATTTTTACCTCCGCAAAATAGTTCTCCAAGAAGTGGGGGGTAAAATCATTTTTAAGAGAGAATTTATTTGAAATGAGTGATTTATTTTCGTCTTTATTGATATTTACAATAATTAAAACAATTTTAAGTACATTTTTTTACTGTTTCTAAGTTTTACAAGAATCTTGTAAAATGAGCGGTGACAGAGATGTTATGTAGCGTAGCAGGAAAGACAACTCTATTTTATTTGAAAATGACAAAATTTTTAAGATCGAACAAGAAAAATCCAACATGGTGGAGCTCACCGGAAATAGTGTTCATGATTTAGTACACGAATTTGACAGATTGTATCATCTATTTTACTCATTTATTCATGATTCTTTAAAAATATTCCACCTGATTAAAAATAGTTCGTGTCAAGAGTGTGCATTTTCCTCTTTTAATAGCCACTTTGTGGACACGCCGATAATAACGTTTGTTTGATGGGTTTTTTTCATCTTGTTTGAAATTTCTAGTATTGTTTTTACTTAGTGAACGTATATTATAAATGTGCAATATCGATATGAATGACAAATAAAACGATTTAGCGTTTACACCGTGTCCAATGCCACATTCGGGACGGAGATGAACATAGTCCGGGGACAGAGATCCGAAGCGACGAGAACGAGGTTAGTTGGAATAATTTTGCAAATTTCTCGAGTTCTGTAATTTGGTAAGTGTAAAAATATATCCAGCGGAACACTGTGATCATCCACGCAGATATTGAACCCAGTTTGCATGCGCAAGTTGTCCTGGAAATAGTCAAACACTCAAACACAATGTGGGGACGGTCCTGAAAATCGGAATTCACCGGTATTTTCTGTACGATTACGCCTTACATGCAGCACTACACAGTGCTCACTGTTGTCATATAGTGTGTCCAAAACGAGGGCAATAATGATTTATAGTTATTACAGCAGCATAATGTGTCAATAATCGTTTTCGGCACAAAATTACGATGTGTCGTATTGGGACAGAGAAGTCCCTGTAGCCAGTAAGTGTTTGAGTGTTTGACTATTTCCAGGACAACTTGCGCATGCAAACTGGGTTCAATATCTGCGTGGATGATCAACTTTGCAAAAACGGTAAAATTATTACAGCTGTTCTACCCTTTTAACGTTCACAATGGTTTACATTTCGTATTTAAACAACATCCTGTTATGTTTATTCCCTTTCCAACACGATAAGACACACTGAAATTGTGTGTTAATTGTTTTATTTACAACAATTTTTAGTTAGTGGACATAATTATTCGTCACCTGTGATTTTTTCCTATATATACTGAAGGGAAAAAGAAGCGCAGGGTCAACATTTAGGTGATTTAATATTATTTATTCGAATGTTTGTTTCAATATTAATTTTTAATCAACAAGTTTTTAAAATTTCATTAGATTTTGATTAATAATTCATTAGTATTTGATACCAATTTAACAGTACCCCCAAATATGTTAAAGTGAAATCGATTAACTCGTCAATATCTCTCCTGTGCATGGAGTTCATCAGAGCATTTATCCTTCTCATGGGGATATTATCCCACTCTTTCAACAAGACAGCCCTTAATTTGTCGCGAGTAGCGGGGGCATTCCGACGCCCCCTTACTCTCCTGTCCAGTTCGTTCCACAGATGTTCGATTGGGGAAAAATCTGGACTGTACGGAGGATTGATGAGAAAATCTTGACAAACTCTGGCTACATGGGGCCGGGCGTTATCCTGCTGGAAAATTAGGTGATGCTGTTGCACAAATGGAACTGCAACCGGCCTGAGGATTTCATCCCTATATCTTACGTCTGTTAAATTACCGGCTATCACAATCAACGGCGACTTTAAAAAGTGAACCGCGACTCATCTGTGAAAAAGACCCGTCTCCATTGCCTCATTGGAAATTGTCTGGGACCATGTGCCGCCAACCAAGCCATACGACGCGCGCGACGTGCACGAGTGAGAGGAAAACCAATGTAAGTTCGACGAGCTCGCAGACCAAGCTCGCGCAATCGGTTTCTCACAGTTTTTGGGTGAATGTGGCGATTATGATTGCCTACCGTAGTTAAAGCGGTTTCAGTGGCAGTAACGTGGCGATTTCTCTGTGTCACATGATACCTTTCACGGTTGAGTAACTTTAGACACCGATTTTAGTGCACACTGACCAAGCCACTCGTCTGCCCAGTTTTCGTAATTTTACGTCACGCAATTAAAAAATAGGAGCATATTATATTACCCTGCGTTTCTTTTTCCCTTCAGTAATATGAAACCACAATTTAAACAAAAAATGTTAAGTCATTTCTTATCCAATTTCAATAACATTTTCACCAATATTATTTTGTTTTATTGTTTATTTGGACATATTCTGCAGTTTTAAAGAATCAGCAAGGTAAATTTTAATGTAATAGTTAATACTTAGGTATATGGAATTGTGACACAAAAAAATTAAAGTTTGTGATTAAACCATTGATCATTTTAAAACTGCACCTAAAATATGTCCAAATAAACAGTAAAACTGTACATGTATACTATTCTGTGTTTAATGGTGAAAATTTCGTTTGAAATTGTATAAGAAATGAGTTTAAAAAACGTGGTTTTAAGTGACGAATAATGATGTTCACTAACTGCATTTCATAGTCAACATCATCATTTTGGTTTTATATCTGGTATCATGTTATCATCCAAGTAAATTATCTTTTGGATTTTTAGACTGTTGTGACGGCCACTATACACGCATTCTCAATAATCAAAGGTCAGCGATTGACTACGTTCTATTATCTAATAATCTTGCAAAGAATGTCTCGCGGGTTTTTATTGACGATATTGGTCAATTTGATTTGCACAGTGATCATGTGATCATTAGGGTTGCTATATTGTCTAAGCTTATTACAAAACAATACTCAAATAGTAATACTGTCCGCTGGATGATAAATGATAATACTGATTGGTCGTCTTTTCCGAATGAGCTAACGGTTAATCTTTCTAGTTTTGCGCAATTTGTAAATGAAAATAAAGACGTAAACTTAATATGGAATCATTGGAAAAGTATAATCGAAAATGCCGCGATCTCGTCTATAGGGAAAGCTAAACCGGTAAAAAATTACAGAAATTTTTGGGATAAGGAACTAGATAACTTACTTAAACAAAGACGAGATGCTAACCGCTTAAAACGAATCCACGATAAGTCGCATCCACATAATGATGTCGTCGGCGAAAGACTTACAAATCAGTATAAAAGTCGAAAGTCCAAACTGCAAGAAGCAGTGAAGAGAAAAAATCACTCGGCTAAAGTTAAAGATTTTACGAGGAAATGTAGTAACTCAAAAAATAAAATAAAGGGATTTTGGAATTTCTTTAAGATGAAACAAAATAACGAAACTCCGTCGGAACTAACCGATCCAAATGATCCCGACAATAAACTTACTGAACATTCCGACATAAATATGGCTTTAAGAAATCACTTCAGTTCCATTGGTTGCATGAATAATAAAAACGATGCGTTAGTGGGGAGAGTGAATACTTTAGTATCAAAGATTGATAATAATATGACCTATCCGACATCCCCTCTAAATCTCAAAATTGATGGAAAAATTATATCGGATATACTTAATAAATTAAAATCTGGTAAGGCTTGTGGAATTGATAATATTCCAAATGAATTTCTTAAATATGGTGGGAATAGCTTGTCAAATTCTTTGACTAAATTTTTCACAAAAATTACTGACCTAGAAATTATACCGGACGAATGGTTTAAGGGTATTATTAAGCCACTACATAAAGGGGGGCTCTGTTCATAACTTAAGTAACTATCGTGGAATAACCCTCACTTCAAATGTATACAAAGTATACTGTAAAATTATTGAAAGTACCGTTATGGACTTCATCGAAAGTAATAATCTTCTAGGTGAAGCCCAGGGAGCTTTTAGGAAAGATAGAAGAGCGGAAGATCATGTTTTCTCTCTTCAAGGAATGTGTTTGCTAAGAAAATCAAATAAAGAAAAAACTTACTTAGCGTTTTTAGATCTTTCAGCTGCCTTTGATAAAGTATGGAGGGATGGTTTGTTTTATCTTCTTTGGCAAAATGGTATACAGGGGAAATGTTGGAAGATTCTGCGCGCCCTGTATAAAAATGTAAGCAACAAAGTTTTATTTGGGGCTACGAATCAGACTGGTTCGATCAAGAGTTTGGTCTAAAACAGGGTTGTATATTATCCCCAACTTTATTCTCGATATTGATGACAGATCTTGTATCAATGTTGAAAGAAAAGGGTCTTGGTATGAACTTAGCAGGAGAATTAATAAATTGTCTACTTTTCGCTGATGACATTGTTCTCATCGGCAAATCTGCAAAAGAATTACAAAGTCTTCTTGACATTGCTTCAGCTTTCGTTACGAAATGGAATTTAAAATTTAATGTATCAAAATCCAAAGTTCTGGTAGTTGGTAAAAAAATAGATAAAGACAAATTATGGTGTCTAGGCGATGACTGTTTGGAAGAAGTAAATTAATACAAATACTTGGGAATATATTTTTCAAGAACACTTAAGATATCTTACCACATCGAAAAATGTGTCAAAGAAAATTTCACGAAAAAACTGAATTACATTGTTAGGGTTCTCGGTGAACATGGTAATTTCAATCGTGTAAACTTCGGCGATGCGCTATGGACTTCAGTGGTAAGACCATCCATTACGTATGGCTGTTCTGTATGGTTCCCTTCTTCGAAGGCATGTCACGAAATGCTTGAAAGTTGGCAATATCAAGTGGGCAAAGTGATTTTAAATACAAAAATGAATATTCCAAAATGTGCCCTCCTTTCTGAATTTGGTTGGGAGTCGGTTAACAGTTTTATGGATAGACAAAGAATCTATTATTTTGTTCGATTTGACTCCTTACCTGACAGTCGTCTTTGTAAGATAGTTATGGAAGAGCTTAAAGTATCATCCTCCAACGGTTGGGGATACTTAAGCTATATTAATGATATTTTGACCTCGTCTGGTCTCCCACACTATATAGACGGACATGTTAATATTAATACATTTAATAATCTTTTCGGTAGAAAGTCGGTTGAAATTATAAATACCGGAATTATGGACTTCTCTGTCCCCATACGTCACATCGTAATTTTGTGCCGAAAAAGATTATTGACACATTATGCTGCCGTAATGAATATAAATCATTATTGCCCCCGTTTTGGACACACTATATGACAACAGTCAGGCGCGTAGCTCCCTATACGCCAACACGCAGTTGCGTACACATCGGCGTGCTGGGAAAAAAATAAAG
>MJUT01014012.1:374982-386066 GCA_002080005.1 Gigantidas platifrons | reverse complement strand
AAAAAAAAAAAAAAAAAAAAGGAATAATAAAATTTTTTAAAAAAAAGTGGAAAACAAATTCTCGTTGTGTTATAGGAAATATTCCGAACGAACAGATCGCGACATTGTATAAGACATACCAGACTGACCTGACATGTAATTTAGACGAATTCAAGAGGGATGTCGCTCGATGGCGAACACGCTGGAGTAGAACACCTCGCGATCAGATGCAAATTTCACTTTGTGAGACACTTGAGGCGGTAAACCCGGTGATATATCCTTCTATAGATACCATCTTGTGTATCATGTTGACAATGCCGGTAACAAGTGCTATCGCAGAGCGATCGTTCAATGTACTACGTCGGTTGAAGACATATGTAGGATCAACAAAGAATAACGATAGGTTGTCATCGCTAGCATTAATGCATATCCATCGCGATTTCAGTGTGGATTTAGACAAAGTTATGGAGAAGTTCGTGTCTGCTAAGATTTTGGGCAATTCTAAGTAAATTCTGTCTAACAAAATCATGAAATCAATGTGTTACTTATGTATTCAATTTACCCATGAAAACACCCCAGAACGCACCATTTTGCATCTAGTCAAAAACATTTTCTGGTTGCTTGCACTGCGAAAAAGGCTAGCTACGCCCCTGACAGTGACGACTGTGTAATGCTGCATGTAAGGCTTAATCGTACAGAAAACACCGGTGAATTCCGATTTTGAGGACCGTCCCCACATTGTGTTTGAGTGTTTGACTATTTCCAGGACAACTTGCGCATGCAAAATGGGTTCAATATCTTCCTGAATGATCACAGTGTTCCGCTGGATATATTTTTACACTTACCCAATTACTGAACTCAAAAAATGTGCAAAATTATACCAACTAACCTCGTTCTCGTCGCTTCGGATCTCTGTCCCCGGACTATGTTCATCTCCGTCCCCGAATGTAGCATTGGACACGGTGGTTTAAATAATATCTAAAACTTTTACTCAAAAAATCCTTGCAAAAACACACGATCTTTTTAACTTTACCGGCGAAATATTTTTTTTCACATTTGTTTTTATTATAATTCATCGTAAAAAAACAATATATTTTAAAGATCAACATAAAAAATCAAGTGTCCAAGCTCATACACAATTGTTTATCATATATAATTAGCTCACATCTAATTGTCTTTGTTTACCTGTCAGTCGACGTTGATTGACAATCAACATGTATTAATCACCACGTGATTATCTTTGTAGTAGGCGCGTGCCGACAAAAATGCAAATATCGTCGTTAATTTTAGATTTCTTATTATAAAAATTGACCATATGAGATTTTTTTAAACTGACAATTCATTTGCAACCTTCTTTGTGCACATATGACGTCTGTATTATGTCCTTAGTGCACCTTTATTGTTCTTAGTGCACTTTGTGGTATTTCTACGGACCCTAATTCGACCAGTATAAATGACAACAAAAATGTAGCATTATACGATTTTGGCTATCCCGTTAAACAAAAACTACATTTTTTTTTCACAGGAACAAAACCTTTATTAACAATTAAAAAAAAAAAAAAAACTTAAATGTAAGAAATTTGCATAAAGTTTAATAAATAATAATAACCACATTTTTGTCCACATGCTATTATACTCTAAGGTATTTTTAAGATAACATCTTTTGTCGAAACAGTTTACGTCATATAACAAACATATCCTGCATATTGCATAATATTTGTTCGCGCTCTGATAGATAGCCATTGACACTGCACCCAGTGTAGGACATATATACCCGAGATTTCAGTTTTTTGTTAGATCATCGGCGGATTCTTATATCTGTAATAATTTTTTTTAAATCGAGCACAATCATGTTTATAAAATGAATTTATATGAGTTATCTTAAAAATGATTAAAATTAAATTACTGTTCAGGATCACTCTTCAGGAATATGGATGCTAGTACCGGTATTGCATTAACTCTATTTATATAAGTTAACTTGAACAAAATGGATGATTGTTAAGGAATTAAATATTTGTTCAGAAATATACATATATATGCAGTCCTCACTATGAACACGGGTCCTCCGGCCGAAGACCAGTAAAACTTTGATAAGACCAGTAAATTTTTCAGTTTAAAAAAAAAAAAAAACTACATAAAAATAAACGATTATTTCGTGTTCCAAAATCTTTTGTAGCCTCGAGCATAGGAATATAATTTTCTAAATCTTCACTTTTCGCTGCAAGAATGCTTAATGTTTTGAACCGATTTTTTTTTAATGGAATAATTTTAATAGTAAATTTCACATTTTAATGTAAAAGTTACTTTAAATAATTCATCTGAATATTTGTTTTCAGATAAACTAATGAATTCAATGCTTACCTAAAAAATGCATTTTACATGTTATATCAGTACAATATATGACCAGAGACATATTATTTTATATGTTTCTGATATTAACGGGTTATCGAAAGCTAGATCATAATTAATTTAAATTACAGATTCTAGTAATCGAACCTGATTATGACTGGTATGTTGCATAGTTCCGGAGAAAATATAGGTACCAGTCGAAAAGTAATTACAGAGTTATCGAACCTAATTATGACCGTAATAGTTGCATATGAATTTTAGCGGGTTAATTATGGCTTTGAAAAATACTTAATTTAAAAAAAAAAAAGTGCATTTTGTGTATTTGGTCTGACTATATTTCACTTTTGAGAGAAGCTAAGGAAACAATTTGCCATCCCATTCATATACATACTACAGGTGCCACCGAGACACACATTTTGACAAAATTCATAGAACATCAGTTTGCCCTCGAACATTTAGAAATGCATTATATGACGTAGATTACTTCTCATTGTGTATACTTGTACATGTACATACATTGTATATATATTTATTTATAGAATATATTTAATGTAATATGTGAATAATAAAAAAATGTCTGAATATTTGCGGAAATTTCAACTCACCTGCTGTGGAATCTGAGTGACAAGCTCGAATAATCCTGTGCTTTTCTGTTTCTCTTACAACACGTCTTGTCTCTCCATCCGAAATGGTAAAATATAGAAGATTGTCTTTTGCTACAAATTGCTTTGCCTGTCTTCTTTTTTACCGCTTTTCGATTTTCAGTCAGCCCTTCTTGACATTCTTCGTCTAGTATTGCATACTTCAGAAGTGCGTTATAAACGCTCTCTTCCATGTTTGCCAAATAATTTACTTAACAGATTCGTTCAATATATACTATATCCTTTAAGAATTGTTCACCGAATATTGTGTCTTGTGGTGATTGTAAGGAAATTTAACCCTAATTTGCATCTGAAATCTTTTGATTCCATGAAACAAAGGCCGGACAAAATTGCCTAGGGTTGGAACAGATTGCCTAGGCTGAATCGTCCGGCCCGGATAATACTGCCTAGGCAATTATGTCTGTGCGGACAATCTGGTGGTCGGACGTTCTAGCCTGATACACCGGATTTACCTGGATTGGGTAATAATAAGGGTAACACTAATGACCTGAAAATTGACCTGAAATTGACCTGAAAGGATATGATCGTCTATATCTTTTTTACTACTCGATAGAATCGATTCAAATTTTGGTCAGTTTGAGATATGACTATATACTTTACTACAAATAAAACAAATTACAAAAATATTGTGTATTAATGATTTTGAAAGCGAGGCACCTTGCACAGCACGAAGATTCCAGCACCTGATATTTTTATTTTTTCACAGAGTTTTAAGCACATGATATGTACAGACAGTCTGATTAAAATCTGACCTGTCACTTGCTCTTGTTTATTGATATGTCACGCTCCCACGCGCGACATATCAATAAACAAGAGCAAGTGAGAGGTCAGATTTTAATCAGACTGATGTACAGTGTTTTAAGCAATGCAACACGTTTTATAATGAATTTTTGACATTTGAAGTGACTTTATTACGAAACCAAAAAACTTCTGCTATGCCTCCATGTTCTGCCCGGGAAAAAATGGCGGTCTAATTATTAATTTTTTTTATGAATCTGTTTACTTTTTAAAAGCAAAGTATTTTATATAAAGGAAAAGTATTTTAATAACATTGAAACCTGAAGTAATTATGAAAATCCGTTCTCTTTTTTAACTGATTCAGATTGGCAGATACTATTTTCAGTTGAAAAAACTTAAAACATTCTGATGCTGAGAGAAATCCACCTTAGAATTAGCTCAACTAGAAGTGTTTATTCTATTGTCTTCTCAAACATTTTCGCTTAAAAGCGTAGGCAGTTGTTTAGGGTCACACTACTGGGTCTGTATGTCACCCCCTCCCCCCTTAAGTATATATGTGCATTTGTCACTGAATAGTAGATAAAACATCCTGTGCCAGTAGATAAGTAGCTATAGCCTAATCCATGTCCGACTCACGATCAAAAGATATGTACACCAGTCTTACTATCAGATAGCAAGGGTATTTGCCTAAAGAGACAAGCTAGGACACATGCATCTGTAGAAAAACAAATTGTCTGGTGGTGCGAGGGAGGAGCGTCTATACAAAAGCAATACCATTGGCTCCAAAAAAATCTAGAAAATGAGGTCGCCCTTATAGGACCTATACATCTGTACATTTGGCTGGGCACATGCAATCTTACGACAAAGAAAGGCAAATTCATCTCCTTAACATCTCATGACAGCACAACAGTTACACTGAAACGTGACTATATAAGAAAAATCAACGACCTAGTATTGTCATCTCCCGAATGTAAGGTTACTGTTTTGGAACTGCCTGAATACTCAATAGTCTCATATAACAACAAATCAGGCCACAACAAACCACAAAGCTTTACCAACGAGGACACTCAGCTTCATCAACAAATATATCAACTAAACGGTGAAATCCGTGAAATAAATCAGACCCTACAGTCCCAATCACCAGAATTTACATCTAATCTGAAAACAAAAAGAACTTTTCGTAGACGCCGGCGTGTCATCACACAACACTACACAAATTTTAAATTGTATAAAGACGGTGTCCATCCAGACAAGATCTTATCCAAGTGCTGGCTCAAGAAAATAGCAGAGCATATGAGACGGACCTGCTGGGAATAAATTACACCATCTGCAGGCAGAGCAGTTTCATCCTAAATTAATTTGGTCTATAAACTAGGCAGCTCGGGTTTCTCCGAGCTATACTGGCACTTCACACTCAACCATATACCTACTTGAATTTTCATTATGGATGTATCAGCAATAAATACCAGACTTAGTAGGAACAACTCATCTACTAATCTACATACAAATATATTAGACATCAATAGAAACTATACGGTGGATAAAACAAAAGTCCTACAAAAGAAAAGGGACAGTTGTAATAAGGAACATATGACCGCCTGTATGAAAGCTGGAAACAACTTCGTAATTGAATTCAGCACGGCTGCCTATGAATTAGGCAAACAAAAAACTATCGAAATTTTGAAAAGCAATGACTCAACATATAAATATACCTTGAGGAAGGGTGTGGATAATCAAGGAGCATATATAGATAATTGTATAAAAGTTTATAACAAGACGTCTGATGGCACGCAGGGAAAATTATTAAAATTCATCAATTTTTACCAAACTTCATCTGTGGCAAATGCTAACGGTAGTAGAATCGACTTATTTCTGTCAGATATTTATCCAAAACTATGTGATACAATGAAAAAAATCTGCAAAAATCTTACAGCTATAAATGATAACATCTATGCCTCCTTGAATATGGGAGTACAACATTCTGAATTCACTATTGATAAGCCAGCGTCAAGCCTAAAAACCACGAAATTAGTGTCTATGCCCACCTGGAATGATAACACAGCGACAGCGTCAAACCCAAAAACCACAAAATGAGTGTTTATGCCCACCTGGAATGATAATGATGACAGTATTACATCAACTGTCCGTGCCATTAAATATGTTGACCAGACAGAAAAAGAAGGCGACATATGTCTCCTATGCTCAGAAGCAGCTGGAATAAACACCATAGAGTGTGGCGACTGCCAGCTCTGGTTACACTTCGAGTGTGCAGGAGTAACAAAACCTGCTGATATGGCCAACAAAAAATGTATATGTAGACTGTGCAAAGATAATCTGCTCTATAATACCAGCAACACGAGCGAGCACAATACAGCTTCATCAGACACGAAACAGTCACATGATCAACCTATAGTTCCTGATGACGACACAGAGAATCGTATAATGAAGGCACTGCAGGGGCAACCAACATTAAACTTGAATCAAAATGCAAATATAAAGCAGGATGATATAAATTTATCAGAGGCTCATGACACCATACAGCACTGTCAGCATACAATTGAAGATGACGAGAGTATATTAGGAAACGGCAATGTGAGCCAGGAACCAGTAATACTGCCAAAGAATAACAAAACTAAGAAACCAGCACAACGCAATCCAAAACCTAAAGACTCGATGCTGAAAAAAAATTACATAGCCCAACTGGAGAATGAAGTTGACCGATTAAGATCAACAGTAGAACTATTTAAGAAAAATAGTGCCATACAATCAACAGGGTCATCCCAACAACAAAATACAAAGCATGCAGTCCAGATTGATAGGAATTCACCAAACCAGCAGCCATGGCAGACTGATATGAGCACGGCATTAATGTATGAACAAAAATTAATGGATCACCGATTAAGAACATTAGAAGCACACATGAATCAGAACATGCATATAGTACAATTTCTGACGCAGCTACAATCACAACAAGGAAGACCATGTCGGTGTTCAACAGGAATAAAGCCAAATCCCAATAACTATAGTCCATGCAGCCCGGGTTTTTCCGAGCTATACTGGCAACATCAACACCAAGGGGTATTTACTAACTCACCTTATAGTAGACCACCTGCTCACATACCAACTGTACCGCCATATGCATGGACGCATATGCAGATACCTAGCAATGCTACTCTACAGCATATTCCCACCAACTATAATGTCCATCCTGTGTATATGCAACCACCACCATATAATTATGTTCTGTCAACAACAACCAGCAACAAACGCCTGCCCAACAGTCAACCATGGACCACCAAGGTTAATACCAAGGAATTGTACACCCGTCATACCACAAAAACCTCCAGAAATGATGGTACCACATGCAAGCAGTAAAACATCGTGTTCAATAGATGACAAACTCAACTTAAATAGTGACGGTCCTGAGGACCAACACGAGCCTAGAAATCTGATTAACAGCAGTGTTTCAAGCGCATCTACAGATCATGATGCTCATATATCTGGAAAAGATAACAGATACTATCAGAACCATTTTTTAGGGATTGTTCAGAGACGAAAGAAGCCATCAGAGGTAACACTACTGCAAGAAGAACTAGTAGCCAGACTCTAACATTAGTAACATGTAATATTGAAGGAGTAAAATCAAACTCAGTATATGCAACAGAATTAACAACTAAATATGACATTATATGCATACAGGAACATTGGCTATATGAATTTCAAAAACATGAAATTGACTTATACTTTTAAAACAAAGAAACGTTCATCCGGTGCTCAGATACAAATAATAATATTTCTTCATTCAATCTTCCAAGAAGCAAAGGAGGAACTGCTATCATATGGCCAAAAACATTGTCTAGTAAAGTAACGCGACTTGACGAAGGAAATGAACGTGTCCTGGGTATATTAATAGAAACGGTACCTAAACTTTGTATCATCGATGTCTACATGCCAACAAACAACCCAAGTGCCAATTCAACAATAGATTATAGTGAATGCCTGGACATCATACATCATATGATCCTATCTTACAAATCAACTTATGATATCATTCTACTTGAGGATCTGAATGGAACTCTACAACAACCCCGAAGCTATAACAATCATCACATCCTACTACGAGCCTTCATAAACGAACTTCAAATACAATATCCTGATGGAATTAACCCAATATTCTTCCACCACTCTGGAGCATCTAGTTCACAAATCGACTACATCATATCAACTGAGGAAAACACCATAGCTCAATACACCATTCATGACCCATGCGCTACGAACTTATCTAGCCATGTGGCAGTCTCAGCAACCTTTACATTCATGACCCATGCGCTACGAACTTATCTAGCCATGTGGCAGTCTCAGCAACCTTTAATGTGAGCACTGACAGTATTACCAAGTCAAAAAGGAAAGACAAACCGACCAGAAAACACCATTGGGAAAAAATAAATACAGAAGTCTTTACAACTATACTACAGAATGAGACACAAGTTACTGAGACTCGGCAACATACTACAGTTAATGAAGACATTGCTACTCTTATCACTGCCATACAGAAAGCCACTGAACAAGTTGTTCCATCAAGATTGGTTAAATTAAAAGGTCCAAGCTGGAAAGCCTCACCAAAAGTTAAAAAATCTCCTATTGAACGCTATGGAAAAATACCAAATCTGGAAAAACAATGAAAAACCTGATGGGCAGTTAAAGGAAGGCAAAATAAATTCAAGCGCAACGAGAACTAAGAAAACAGATGCGTAAAGAAAAATTTATGGATAGGTAAAACCTATATAACAAGTTAATGGAAAATCTATCAACAGAACTTTTTTGTAGACTGATTAGAAGAAACAGGGGTTACTGCAATACTGATACAACATGTATCAAAACTGATGAACAAGAATACTATATTCCCGAGGAACAAAGACACTGCTTCCTAAAATACTTTGAAGATCTGTCAGTACCAAAGGATAAGGGCTATGATTCTGAATATCTTGAACTCTGTAACATTAGACATGATCTGATCTCAAAATTATCCGCAGAGGATACAAAACCATTAGAACCCTTCCAGGAAGAAGACATCTATAAAGCTATAGCCCAGTTAAACACAGGAAAAGCAGCAGATGAATATGGCATTGTGTCTGAACAACTGAAAGTTTCAGACCAAATACTTGTTCCACTCATTACGTGTATCTTTAACAAAATTCTAATGAACAAGGCTATACCAGAAATATTCAAAACAGGAATTTTAACACCTGTATTAAAAAAGCTAAAAGATGCTACTAAAATGGATAACTATAGAGGAATCACTGTAACACCTGTATTTGCAAAACTTTTTGAATATGTATTACTGCCAAAGCTGTATTCTTACTTTGAACAATCAACTCTATAATTCGGCTTCACAAAAGGCAACTCCATGTTACTGGCTGCCTTACTCATATCTGAATCTAGGGCAGAGAGTAAACTTCAAACTGCAAAGCCATTATTCCTTATTACAGTTGCATAGCCAGAAAGCATTTATGTTGTCAGCCATGTAATAATGCTAGACAAGCTGTTTGAAACTGGTCTTCATATCTTTTTGATGTATTGATTTAAAATGTATTATCAATTACAAATTGATATATAATAATAAGTATTCTTTCAATTCTGTATGTCCAATAATGAAATCCCTAGCTATAACTTCCAGGTAATAATAAGACCAGGTAACTCTAACAAATGAAATTACGATTACCCGATATTTTTCCGTGAAATAGGTTCCTGAACCGGAATACAATTCCGGAACTTAGTCTCTCAGGTAATCCTAATTTTTCGTTATTATTACCTAATACCAGGCATCGGAAACGATTATCTCCCTTTGCTATATACTCAACCATTACAGCCAAACAAATGTTGCCAGATTTGTGTATCGTGTTAGGTAAATGAGTTTGCCAGACATTTATTTATGGATATATTGTGACAAAATATGGATGTAATAGTTTGAAATATATAATTTCACAAGGAGGTTTGTATTTACATTCAACATACGTCTTCTTGTAAAATTTTGGATGTGAAGTAAAATATAATCAAATTATGGGCCAAATTTTACCAGCGAGCTGCTGTTAAGTTCGGATCAGAATCAGGATTATTTTTAGTTTGACAAATTTTTCGGAATGTTTTTTTTGTTCTTTTGTAAGGTATTTTTACCTTAATAATTATATATAAAAACAGAAAATATAGGTTATTTATTTTTATAAAATAAATTAATTAAAAAACACGTGTCTTCTTAGAAAAAGGTAAATTCGAGGATTTATGATTATGCAAAGCAGATGTTTGTTTACAAACAATAATTATATATATCAGTGTATTTTGTAAACAACTAATGGTACGTAGATATCTAACATAGTTAACACTTAATCCTGTTCCAAATATATAAGCTTATAGACAAACTGTGTTAATCACTATATTGGTTCATTTTTTTTTCAGTAGTAATTTTATAATACTATACAGTACTATGATTATCTCCCTTTAATCAAATTCCTTAAAAGCATTTTCCCCAATAATTAGTGTTAATTCAACTTTTTGCATTTAATTGTTATATTTTGAAATTGTTATCAATATTAAACAATAACTTTTTTTAGGTTCATATTTATAAGAATGTTGTAGTTGCAATTATTATGAATATTATAGTTGCAATTATTTAAATTAATATATATACCTACCTTGAAGAACTTTTGGATTTATTTAACACCCACTAATTATATTGCCGAACATCCTACGGTCTTTTCCGAATATTATAATTATACTTCGGTATGTTCCGATTTATTTCGGTCGATTCTAAATTATCATACTCACGTCAAATACGTCAAGAAACTATCCAATTAAAAGTTTCTCGATATACGCGAACTGGACGAGAATTCCTTTACTTAATATAAAATCTCGAGATACATCGAAAGGTAAAATCGGCCATTTTCTAGCATGGTATTTGCCGATTCCATCCCCTTTCCCTAAGACATCCCCTGCTAATATAACTCGAATAATTCAAGCCCTTTCCGTCTCCGATTCTCTCCGCCTTCTGAGGGCTTGAAGGCAGCCAATGATAAAAATGCGTCAGGGAACCAATCGCAATGTAGTATTTGTATGAGTATGCGCAATAGGCATATCCGGTACATTAGCAGCTAAATTTCAAAACAATGATGGACGAAGATGGTGCGATTTACATATTTATGATTTAAATTGTCATAGATTCACAAATTAAAAAAAATTAATAAAAAATACAACACCGTGTAATATTTTTTTGAAGTTTTGAAGTTTTTGTCACTTTCATGTACACGGGACATAAAGTGATTTTTCAAACCCCTTTCTGAGTACTTATTTTCAATAAAATTT
>MJUT01014012.1:362471-374814 GCA_002080005.1 Gigantidas platifrons | reverse complement strand
AAAAAAATATATTTTTGTCTTTTTAATTGATAACTGACCGAAGTTAGGATAAATAAATGAAATGTGACTCAACATGTTAATTGATTTTCAATAAAAAACATACTTGCCTTTTATAAATTTTAATTTCTTATCTAATAATTCTTATCCTTATTATGTAACAATATATGGTCAGATTGTTATTTTCATTGAATGGCTTCTCAAAATAGATAGTGTCACAGTAGGGGCTCCTCCTGTATATTGGATGCATCACCACCTGACAGCTAATATTATAAAAAAAAATCAGCAATCATCATAAAATATTTTTTTTTTATCTTTATTTTAAATTAAATTCAAAAAAAAAAAGAGTGAATTCAATTCAAGATTTTATTGACTCTCCAACTTTGAAATCATTATTAATATTTGAAAAATAGTAATTATTCATTTAAGCAAGGATTTAATTTTCACGTTCCATGTTCATATTTTTACATTGGCATATGGGATATTTCAATTTTTTTTTATTATTTCATGCGGAATGGGCAACAAATAGAAAACATTAGGAATAGGAAAAATGTAAAAAAGAAATAAATAAATATCAGATAATAAAAGAAATAGTAAATATCGCCACACGAGGTACTATGTGATAGGACTATGTGTATTGCATACAGCTTTGGTTTTGTTTGTCTTCTGTGGTAGTCTTTACATACAAGTTATACAAGGTTTTATTCATGATGATCACGAAGATTTAATTAACAAATATGTCATGATGATACGCGCAACTAACAATTTTTCTGTCGTAATTCCCATAAGTCATAGCGATTTACTATTTCCGGTTTGACGGATTTTATCAATGAATGCATTCGGACGTTAATGTAGCGACCAGCGGGAGCGTAATATAACGACTGGATTATTCGGGTTACTGCTAATACAGGTAATCGTAGCCAGTGCCTAGTATAGCATTGATCGATAACGCGTCATCAATTTGTGGAATGTGTATCACGTGATACGCAAATAGGAAAATGTAGTACAAACAATGGCAGCATCCTAGAAAATCTACACGATTTTAAAAATATTTTTAAATATTCAGGCAAAATAAAAATACAAGTGTTCTGTCCAGAAGTGATACGATCACTTTCTCTTTCAAAAATATCAAGGGGTAGCATATTTTCCCCTTTTATATCATTCTTTATTCATATAATATATAGCACTAGTAACTGCCAAATTCTGTTTTCGTTTCCTGAAATATTCTCTTTTCAAAGAACTAGAAACTAAACTTTTTGTCACTTTTTGTCACTTATTGTAAGTATGTAATTATATATACATCAAAGGACATATTATTTCATAATCCTTTTGGCAATTTAAGAATATTGCTTCATGCTGTTATTACAATCTCCCGGGAATTTCATACATCATCGTGACTTACGGGTAATCCGAACTTCCGATAATTAATTAAATATTTGAGAGGAATTTCCACATACCATAATTTTTTTTTTATTATTGATGATAATATATAAGAATTCATATTCTCTTACAAAAAAGAATAAATTACAATACCGATTTTTATTTCGTTAAAAAATAATAATATACGTTTTAGAGATGGAAATCGCCACTTTTTCATGCTATCAAATCACGACAATATTTTGTCATACCTGAAACGGTGTATATGTTGCTGGTACTTGGTCCGGGTGTTGATCCGTAGGACCTTGCCCTCCTACAAAATGTTTGGAACAAATATACGTCCATCGTGTGACTTTTTCAACCGTAAAAAGTTCACGACCACATGCCCGAATCCAACGTTAACATTTATCCTTTGGTTTCGCTTTGGTTTGGGAAACGGGATCCAAAAGACACCTTTCATGTGTTCATATCTGAATATCTACAGTGTGTTGCCAAAAGTATTGCAACCTATAAAAAAAATCCCTATATAATCAACCAAAACCATATTTTTTCAAAAAAATATTGTGAAGTCATTTCTGGATAGATTTTAACAAATTTTACACCAAGACATTCAGAATTGTTTATATTTTGATTGTTTATTTGCTCATTATGTTTATATGAGTGGTTTTTATTTGTACATAATATAAACAGGATTGTTAATTTTTAGGGTTTATTTTTAGCTGTTGTATTGTTGCCTCGTTAAAAATAAAATGAAGATATATTGTATGCGTTGTGATGTGACCTTGTAAAACATAAAATCTAAACATTACCATATAAAAATGTCAACAAAGTTTGACAGATGATTTGTGATGATTTATAAATGAACACACATGAAACATCAGAACAAATATCAACAGTTTTTCCAGAATTTATCAAGTAAATGATTATAATTTAACAGAAATATGCTACTTGTGATGTCAGATTGTAAATGCATTGGATGACAATTTGCCAGTCGGCAGTCGTCTAAAATTTAAGTCTAAATGAACCAGGAATAAATAAGTCAATATGTCTTGACAGCGATTTCTATCAATGGGAAGGTCGACTATCCATTGAACATATTTTTTTATTTGTGGTTAAGACTAATCTTATGCATGTATGAGATTAGATTTTTGCGGGATATATTTTTTAAAAAGTCCAAACTAAAATATTATTTTAATTAGGTCATATATACATGTAGATGGGGGTTGACCCACTCCATTCATATAGCCCAACATTTTCCGATTTTTTGCTCGCAATGAAATACATAGTTGTCTGATGTGTTGGTGCACCTAACAGTTCAACAGACTCGTTCCTAATATACACTGGATGTAGTGAGAAAATAAAAATAAAATGTTCAACTTCATTGTAATTATTGTGTATATATTGTTTGAAATGCTTAATTGAAATTAATGATTGTTGATTTCATAATTACAATTACTGATTGGGGATTATTGTATATCTTTGATCTCTTTATTTTCATTCATTGATGGCATTAATTGTTTCAGTAATATGCACATGTAAAACAATGTTGAAACCAAATTGCAAACATAAAAGAATTATATACCCCCCAGCTTGTGTTCTTTGATCTCATGTGTTTTGAAAAATTTCATACATACTGATGGAATCACTTATTCCAAGGACTAAAATATATAACTTTGCTCATTATCGAAACATACACTTTAGCATAGCGCATATTTAAAATTTATCAATTTAATATCTATAAGCAATCAAATATCACTTATTTTTCTATTATTTTTAATATTTATAATTATAATTATCAGGGCGAACGGACCCACTTTTAGGGCGAACCTGAACGGACCCAGGGCAAACGGGCATCAGGGCGAACGGACCCAGAACCCTATTTGGAAATAGCTTTAGACAAGAAACTACTAGCATAATGTCTTGAGAACACTGTTAGCTACATGTACAAAAGTGTATGATATGACAAATTGATATTATCATACATTAAAATATACATGTAGTCAATCCATATACTCACCAGGTACAGTACAGTCAGAGACATACCATGATAAATCACTGTACTGATAGACAGATCACTCTTCTTAGTGATACTGATACATCTTTTGTTCTGTTTAATATATCTTCAAAATTTCTTAAATTGTATTTAGAGTGTTACTTGCTATCACCCAAAAGGCACAAGAAAGTACATTGTAATTAAATAAATTAAACAGAGCAAAACATATATATATCAGTATCAATAAGAAGAGTGATACAATGCAGTGTTTTCCCTAGGAACAGGCAGCAGGCCAAATTGCCTGGTTCAAGCACTTTTTTGGTCGGTTCAAATCATAAATTTTATATCGAAATGTACTTAGAAATCCAAATGTGGCCTGTTCAAAGTTGCCTTTGACCCCTTACAATGAAAATTAGGGAAAACACTGCAATGCGTGTCCATCATAGTGATTTATCATGGTATGTCTCTGACTGTACTGTAGTTTCCTCTGTCTTAATTATATTTCAAAATTTAGGTTGTACTCCAGACAGTTAATAAATACAAATGTCAACTTCACAACTCTAACGGAAAACAGTTTAAACAAATATAACACAGGTTTTATTCTACATAGATAGCTATAGGTTTATTGTTTACAAGTGTGGCCGTTAAACATAGTGCTCCAACATACCAGACTCAACAGTAATATCATTTCGACATCCCAGTGAATAATCTTGTTGAGATTTGGCCTCGTAAAAGTCGAAGGTAAAAAACAAAAAGTATCTCAGAGGGCCAAATCTGTACAAGATTACCCAGTGAACAAAATCGGCTTGTATTATTTGTCCAATTTTATTGTAATTTAGTAAGCACTTTAAAATCCTTTCCCAAGCATTAACGATTAATAACCATGCCTCATTTTTGTGCTACATTCCAAGTCAGGACCTTTGCGGGAGTAACTGTTGAATGTTTGTTGTCTGTCTTTTACCATGTTTAATACATTGTATACAAATATATATTCATTTTTTTTTTTTTTTTTTAATTATTATTTTGTTTATCTCGAATCATTGAAATTATTGTAAATATATGTGATTATACTGCCTGAAAGGGCGCCTTTGATTGGCAATAAAAAACATTTGTATTTGTATTTGCAATGCCATATACATGTATGTCATGGTCTGTTTTGTGTTCCATGACAATGAATTGACATGTTTGAGATAAGAGATGGTTGTTCATTTTGTTGATATTGGTGGAATTGTTGATCGATCGCGACACTGTTTAAAGGTTCTTTCCATAATACAAAATGTATAGAAAGAGGCCATCGTGTCCGTGATCGTATGGTAGTTGGATTTACAACTACCTATACAATCAGTGCCTATCACCACTGATGTGAGTTCAAATTTTGATCAGGGCGAGGTGTACAACATTATGTGATAAAGTCTGTCAGTGACTTGCGACAGGTCGATGGTTTACTCTGGGTACTCCGGTTTCCTCTGCCAATAAAACTGACCGTCACAATATAAATGTAACTGAAATATGGTTGAAAGTGACATTAAACACCATAACCCTAACCCTAAACCCTAGTATATTTTCTGTTTCAGTTCATGTACCAATGTGGTATGCCATGGAGAATGAGCAAAATTTATATGCACTGTCTGAGCGATTGATAAGAGCGATTAGTAACTGGCATCTCTGTGTACCCACTGTTGACGATATTGAAGATTTGATTGAAGCTGGAGCTGATGTAAACCGATTACACGGGACCCTACTACCCCTACACTGTGCCTGTATGGTCAGTGACAGTGATACACTAAAACTTCTATTAGAGAAAGGAGCAAAGGTATATTCAATTTCAACTAAGCTTGCATCCATTGGATGTTTTAGTGCTTTAAATTAGATACAGTGGAGCTTATGCAATCCAACACCCGAGTTTTCTGACATCCTGTGACTTCCCAAAATATTTCTGTTTACTAAGATAAGACCTGATTATTCCAACATCCTGTACAATCCGACACATTTTCCTGGTCTCTTGGTGTGTTGGATTAGACAGGTACCGCTGTATCTGGTTTTATTAGACAATAATGGGGAGAACAATAGGTGGTCAGAAAAAATGGAAAATATTCTGATCTGCAAGAAATCTATTTTAATTAGGGACCGACTATTTAACTTGCAGGGGAGGGGTTTATGGGGGGTTTTTTTCGTTCAGAATTTTTTTTTCCGACAACACGAGAGTTAGAATATTTATTTTTTTTTGGTTGCGCAGAGCGCAAATTTTTTTTCCAGAATTTAACATTAGGTAATTTAGGTTATATGACAAAAACTCTGAATCTGATTATTTTTTTTTTCCTCCACCAAAATCAGAATCTTTTTTCAGCAACATTGGGAATCAATATTTTTTTTAGGAATAAACCATAACCCCCACCCCGCCCCCTTTCAAGTTAAATGGTCGTTCCCTTTATATGTTTGTTTTAATCTAACTGAGGATCTACCTCAAAGTTTTTCGTAATCAAAGCATAAGGTTTTTTTTTCGAAATTGATTACTAGTATGTTAAACTGATCAACTTTCCATTAAAATCGCTCGTAGGGCCAACACTGAAATGTAGAATAGCAAAGAAATTGTTCCTTTACTTTAATTTATGTCTATATGTAAAATTGGATAGTCTCCCATATTAATCTACATCGATATCCTTTCTTACTCGGTGGCCATCGTGGTCTTGATTATATTGTATTTGGATTTACACAATAAAATTGCCTCCCTTGTCACCCCCAGTTCCCAGGGGCGGATCCAGGGGGGGTGCACCCGGCACACGCCCCCCCTAAAATTGGAAAAAATATGATTTTTTTGCATAAAATCGTGATTTTTCACACGAAATACCCCAAAAATTTTCGCGCCCCCCCCCCCTAACTTGAAATCCTGGATCCGCCCCTGGTTCCTACACCCCTGTATTGACATCTATCATACCTCACCCTGGATCTGACTATTACAACGTTACCTTGGATATTTATAACATGTTATTGTAGAGATGTGGCTGATGATATATTTTGTTTTTAGGTAAATGACACAGATGGTTATGGTAGAAGAGCGTTACATTATGCCGCGGAACGAGATGCCGTTTGCACGGAAATGTTAATAGAAAACGGAGCCAACGTAAATGGCGGGGATGCAAACATGAACACAGCTCTTCATTGGGCTGCTTTTAAAAATAACGACCCTTGTGTTATGCTGTTACTCAAAAATGGAGCAAATGTTGATGCTCAAGATTTCAATTATGACACGCCTCTGAGTTGGGCTGCTAGGAAGGGGAGCATATCAATAATAAGAATACTGTTAGATTACAATGCTAGTGTAAATTGTAGGAATCTAAGGGGAATAACCCCGTTACATAGAGTAGCATCCGTGTTGGCGAGTGGACTCAATACTGACGCTGATGATGACTGTTTGGAACTGTTACTTAAGGCTGTAGGTCAGTTTGATTTTAGAAATGAGAATGGTGAACTCCCGGCAGACCTAGCTAGAGACAATAAATTGTGCGAAACAGTATTACCGTTTTCACAGAATGTACGACCATTACAAAATCTATGCTGCTACTCCATTAGACAACTTTTAGGTAGGCGATACCTCCCCAATGTTGTTCCTAAGATACCTCTACCTAGATCTCTCCAAGACTTAGTTTTATTGAAAAAATAAATAATATTTTATCTTATGCAAATATATTTTTTTGGATTTTAATAGCAATGCCCTCACCCCATCCTCCTCCTCTTCCCCACCCCACAAATTGCATGTTCATCTGAGAAGTCCAGGCTTCAGTGTCCCTTCCATTTACACAAAAATCAAAACCCTCGAAGGAGGCACAAAAAAATCATAAAATGTATATCCCAAAATGATGAACAGAAACCATGACAATTATTATAATGCTTGAATTACGACTTCAGTTGAGCTTATGATTAGTGAATTGTTGATGTGCCTCCTTCCATTAATGTTGCCTAGGTGATATACATATAACAGATACTGTGCTTGCCTTAATTGTGATGGATCTTGGGTTCGATCCCTGCACGGGACCACGGCTCAAACCAAAGACTATTATATTGGTATTTGCTGCTTCTCCACCAAGCAGCAGCATGCAGATCTAGAATTGTACATGCATTCTGATTCAACCCTCCATTTCTTTGGAAATGCCTGTACCAAGTCAGGGTCATTATGGTTTTCCCAGTTTTCCGGTTGTTGATTGATTTTGTCTGTTTGTTGACTTAAGAGTTTTGCCTTTCCCTATGGAAGATTGTTCGGAGTTCAGTAATTTTGTTATTACCCTAAGTTACATCCTATTTGTTCTGTACAATATACATGTAACCTACAACAACTACAGAAATCATTCCTTTGGCAAACTTAAAACATATCATGACTACAAGGGGCTGCTGTAATCCTGGTCAGGTATGGTAGTTGGATTTATATATATCTATGTAATCAGTGCCCATCACCACTAACCTGAGTTTGAATCAAACTCAGTCGTGGTGTACTCAATACAACATTATTTGATAATGTTTGTCAGTGCATTGTTGGCAAGTCAGTAGGTTTCTCTGGGTACTCGGGCTTCCTCCGCTAATAAAACTAGTACTGACCACCACGATATAACGGAAATATCGTTGAAAGTGGCATTAAACACCATAACATAAACCCCTAACCCCCTCAGTAGAAATCTAAATGCTGGAGGGAACAGCTAGCACACATGTACCATGTGGCTTGGCTAAAATAGTAAATGGGATGCCAGTTCCCACACCATGAGAATCATTATGTGATAACATTTGTCAGCGATATTCTGCAGGTCGGTTATTTACTCTTGGTACTCTGTTTTCCGACCACCACGAAAAGTTATTTCCATGTTATTGTAGAGATGTTGCTGATGATTGGTTTGGTTTTATTTATGGTGTTTAACACCACTTACAACAATATATATTCCAGTTATATCGTGGCAGACAGTTTTATTGGTGGAGAAAACCGGAGAACCCAGATAAAACTACTGATCTGTCCCAAGTTATCTTTATCACATAATATTGTATCGAGAACACCTCGCCATCAGCTAAAACTACTGATCTGTCCCAAGTTATCTTTATCACATAATATTGTATCGAGAACACCTCGCCATCAGCTGGATTCGAACTCACAACTTTATTGCAGATATATTGCATTCTAAAACCTGAATACTAGTAACCTATATTATAATATTTTTGCTCTTTGTGCATCATATACTAGTATATCAACCTATATATTAGCACTAATATTTGTGAGTCCCTCTCATGCACTAATATTTGTGAGTCCCTCTCGTGCACTAATATTTGTGAGTCCCTCTCGTGCATGTCACAATCTGTTTCGGATACAGCTTTTCATCATTGGTGTAGGAATTGCAGTGAACTTTTTTAGTTATTCAAATTTATTTGGTTTCATCCACCAATAAAATGACAGCCATATATAATTTTGAAATATTGTTGTTTTAAACATATTTTATTGTCAAATATATACAATAGGATTGAACACAAGTTTTACAACTTATATCAGTAACATACAAACATAGGTCTGACAGAGAGCATGACGGATAATAAGTGTATAATCATTTATGGTATAGCAAAATTAAACATTAACAGATAAGTAAAATAGGGGGGGGTTTATGTTCCTTCAGTGAATCGCCTACTGTTCTTAATGAATGTCTGCACTGCTTTCGATAACAATATATTTTGGGCTTGGGTTTTATTAAAATCTCCAAATAGTAAAATTCTAAGATTTCTCTGAAAATTATGGTGGTGCAAAAAATGAAAGAGAACTGTCCTCTGTTCGATATACAAGCGACAGTTCAAGAGAAAGTGGAAAGAGTCCTCCCTGGTAAACCCACAAACACATCTCGAATCTGTTATTATATTGGATCGAAATAGATCATACTTGAGCGAGCTACAACTACGCCGTAATCTTGCATATAAAATATTATGTCGTCTATCCCCGACTAAGAAATGAGCCAGAATTTTAGTCAGTACAACTTTACTTTTAAGGTTTATTTTAAATGAGTCCCATGTTCTGGTATTTGTGGTGTCATTGTCTAGACTGTTCCAAAGATTTATGACAGACGGGATGAACGAAGATTGGTATAACGATAAGCGACATCTTGGGACAGTGTAGTCATTTCTGTTTCGAACAGGGTAGTTGGTAACATCACGAACCAGAGGATGTAATAAGTCACACAGATAAGATGGGGCGTGTCCATGGTACATATTATACATGAAACATAATTTTTTGCGTTCCCGTCTACTTGATAATTTTTCCCATCCCGTTTCTTGATATAAAGAATCCCTACTTGAATACGCAGTTAACCCAGTAACAATACGTGCTGCTTCTAGTTGTAATTTTTCTAGTCTGTCATTGTCCGTCTGTGAACAATTGTCCCATACTTCGCAAAAATATTCTAACAAAGGTCTAATAAAAGTTAAGTAGATTTTTTCAAGAATTTCCCGTTTTAGAATAAATTTCAATTTTCTTAGAACACATAATTGCTTGGATGCCTTAGATAGTATGTAATCAATATGTCGTGTCCATTTACCGTCAGAACTGAACACGATACTCAGGTGTTTATGGAAGTCAACGGATAGTATGTCGGTTTGTCCAAACTTGAAGCTAAGATTTCCTTGTCGTCTATTATCAAATAGCATGATGTCAGTTTTATCTGGATTGAACGTTATTAGCCAGTCTTCACTCCACTTTTTAATGTTTGAGAGGTTAGAATTAACCATGTCCTGCAAGGTTTTTAGATCGTTACTAGTATGTCCAAGAGATGTATCGTCTGCAAAAAGTCTACATATACCGTCTGTGTGGTCGGCTATGTCGTTAATATAAATTAGAAATAGTATGGGGCCTAACACTGATCCCTGAGGGACACCAGCGTATAAACAACCAACCTCTGATTCTGTGTTATTCAGTACAACTTTCTGTTTTCTGTCAGTGAGATAAGTTTTAAACCATTCCAAGATGTCGCCTCTCACGCCATACTAGTAACCTATATTATAATATTTTTGCTCTTTGTGCATCATATACTAGTATATCAACCTATATATAGCACTAATATTTGCGAGTCCCTCTCATGCACTAATATTTGTGAGTCCCTCTCATGCACTAATATTTGTGAGTCCCTCTCATGCATGTCACAATCTGTTTCGGATACAGCTTTTTATCATTGGTGTAGGAATTGCAGTGAACTTTTTTAGTTATTCAAATTTATTTGGTTTCATCCACCAATAAAATGACAGCCATATATAGTTTTGAAATATTGTTGAAAGGTGGTGATACAAAAAAATGTAAGCACACATAATCCTTATCCAGTATGAGGTTTATTTACATAAATATTTTCAGAACAAAACGGAAAAGCTGATGGATACTGATTTTTATGAAAAATTAGAAATTTCATCCATAAATACTGGGTGTATGAAAATACTATGCTTCTTTCATCCATTCAACATATTGTAAAATTGGTTCTCCAAGAGTTTGGGTAGGACACCACTGAAGAAATTAAACATAGACATGCCCATTTGACACACTATTTGATATTCGTATCCTTTATAGCCACCACTAAGTTAACGTCACTGTGGTTGGACTGTTAGTCCCTGGGTATATTACAAGTCTTGTAGTCTGGACCTCAGTATCAACTACTGGTGGACTACTCGTCCCTAATATATCGCCATTGTTATACTCTGGACCTACGTATCCACTTCTGGTGGACTGAAGTACTGTAGTCTGGATCTCAGTAACCACTTCTGGTGGACTGCTAGTTCATAGTATTTTTAAATGACCAGTGTTGTAGTCTGGATCCTAGTAATCATTTCTGGTGGACTGCTTCTCTTTGCAGTATTTTTAAATAACCAGTGCTGTAGTCTGCACTACAAAGTCAAGAGTTTCTGAACAGACCAGTACTGGATCTCAGTAACCACTTCTTCTAGACTGCTAGTTATACAATCTCTGAATATTTTTAAATGACCAGTGCTGTAATCTGGATATTGGTAACCACTTCTGGTGGACTGCTAGTTCTTAGTATTTTTAAATAGCCAGTGTTGTAGTTTGGATCTCAGTAACCACTTCTGGTGGACTGCTAGTTCTTAGTATTTTAAATGACCAGTACTGTAGTCTGGATCTCAGTAACCACTTCAGGTGTCATAAGTTACACCTTTAATATAAAAAAAAACTAGTCAACAAGTAACAAATATCAATGCGTGAAAGCAATCGTAATAAAGAAATACGAAATATGTATTGCTATCGAGTCAAACAGAACTAGTTTTTTAGTTCGAATTAATGGTGTTTCGAGTTAGCCGGGTAAATTAAAAAAAACAAAATAACTTCCAGCTGCTACCAACCGGCCATATTCTAACTTGGAGTTTTTCTAGAAAATCATGTGTCGAGTTTGAGATAACAATTTTCTTGCGTTATTCATATTAACCAGTTTAACCTCGTGTCACATTTTTATACCCCCACTCTTAGAGAGGGGGCTATATTGCAATCATTATACCCCCACTCTTAGAGAGGGGGCTATATTGCAATCACCTTGTCCGTCCGTCCGTCCGTTCACACTTTCGTAACAGATATCTCAGCTTCTACTGGAAGAAATGATTTTTTATTTGATATATGGCTTTTGCATGATGAATTGTACCATGTCTCCCCTTTCCAGGTTTACCGCACATCTACTTCCTGTTTACAGTGCGACTTAGAATTTTTCATGTTTTCCCTAATGAAAATTTTCGTAACAGTTATCTCAGTTTCTACTGGAAGAAATGATTTTATATTTGATATATGGCTTTGGCATGGTGACTTGTACCGTGTCTCCCCTTTCCAGGTTTACTGCACATCTACTTCCTGCTTACCGCGCAACTTATAATTTTTCATGTTTGCTGTAATGAAAACTTTCGTAACAGTTATCTCAGCTTCTACTGGAAGAAATGATTTTATATTTGATATATGGCTTTGGCATGGTGACTTGT
>MJUT01014012.1:342134-362434 GCA_002080005.1 Gigantidas platifrons | reverse complement strand
CCCCCCCCCCCCAATAAAAAAAAAAACAAACAAACAAAGACAAATAAAAGAATATTAATGTACCAATGGTATTTTGAACTAGATTATGTTCAGCATGCAGTCTATGAAAATTGCACGAATGGTAATGAAAGATTTTTTTTTCTAAAAGAATACCAGTTATTATCGGTCCATATAATTACCCAAAGGTACCCAAAGGGACCTAAAATGTACCCAAAGGGACCATAAAATATACTTTAATTGTCATTAGAATGAGAACGTGTAATTAATTTGTGTATTTGACATTAAATTTACTCTTTTTATACGTGTATTTAATTACCTGAATCTTGACCTTCTAAAATGGATATATATNAAATGATATGAAACTGAGTAAAAAAATAAATGATTAAACATTTTTTTTAACATTTGCAATTTGATGTATCATTAAAAATATAAAATGTGACTTTATTTCCTGTGACTTTTTATCCGTGACTTTTTCGGTGACTTTTTTTCTTACATTCAATTATATGGACCCGTTATTATGCGGTCCGTACATTTACCCAAGAATACCCAAGAATACCACAGAATACCCAAGAATACCCCCATATTACCCAAGAAAACCCTCAGAGGTCCAGTGAATATCTCTGAAAAACCGAGAAACAGATACAATTGTTCTTCTATTTCCCCGAAACAACGAAAAACTACCAAAATCTTATTAAAATGATAAGATGAAAATCAATGGCACAATTACCCGACATAATAGCTGTTACATGTTCAAAAAAGAAAATTGCACACAAAAAGAACAAATAATTAATGCATGGCTTGGCATAGGGAAGCTCGCGGAAGTAATCAAGACCAGTCTCGGGTGATCAATTATAATTAATTGTTTCTCAAAATATTAAACAACAAAACAACAAAAATATTGTTTTTACGATCAAAGAAATGACGGAAAATATGACGACATAAAGATTGGCTTGTATAAGCATAGATATTCAGAAACATTAAACGAGGTCGAATATGGAAATAAATTATGACAGATGAATTTGTTTTATAATTGCCGTATTGCCCGACAATTGGTAAATAATTTCCAAAATAGTTCTTTAACTTACAAATTTCATTCAGTAAGATTTATTTCCACAATGAAATCAATATTAACAAAGTCTCCATAATTAAAAAAAATCCATTAAAGTAAATACTATTAAGAAAATTATAATAAATAATATAAATGAACTAGAACTAATGATCAGTAGTTCAGAGGTACAAATAATAATTCAATCAGCGTTGACTTCTGTGAAATATCTCCGCCAATAAAATAAAAAAAATGTTTAATCCAAAATCTTTCAAGATCTTTATATTATTTGTATTTTGTGGTATTCTTGGGCATTCAAAGGGTATTCTTGGGTATTCCGGGGGTATTCTTGGGTATTCTGGGGTATTCTTGGGTAAATGTATGGACCCGTTATTATGCGTCAAAAAAACAAGTAGTTGCCAACAAGTCATAATGTAACTAGAAAGGTAAAAAATACGACCTAGTTATTTATATGCTTTTAGAAATAAAACTTTGCGACTGTAAACTAGAAATAGAATAAAAATAAATAAAAAATAGCTATCAATTTTTTTTATAAAACTATTGAAAAACGCCGATACGACGTGATATGTGCTCTTAAAGCAACTTGTAAAATTTTCAAAAAAAACCCACACAAGAACAGTAAAAAGGTTGGGTTTTTTTTGTACCAACGTAAAAGTGTATATGAAATGACTAAAATGCTGTACAAGTGCGTAAAATAACCTCTTTTTTAATGAATCACTCATCAAATGCTAAAATAGTATCAATTTTGAAAAGAGTAAAGTTTTAAATATTAAAAATTAAATAAAAAACATAATAATACAATGATTTGATCTGGGGCAGATTTGACTTGGGGCCGTCTTGACTGGGGCCGATTTGACCTGCTTCCGGTGACTTCACAGTCGCTTGAATTGGTGACTTGTACCGTGTCTCCCCTTTCCAGGTTTACCGAACATCTACTTCCTGTTTACCGCGCGACTTAGAATTTTTCATGTTTGCCGTAATGAAAACTTTCGTAACAGATATCTCAGCTTCTACTGGAAGAAATGATTTTATATTTGATATATGGCTTTGGCATGGTGACTTATACCGTGTCTCCCCTTTCCAGGTTTACTGCACATCTACTTCCTGTTTACCGTGTGACTTAGAATTCTTCATGTTTGCTGTAATGAAAATTTTCGTTACAGATATGAGTCATTTTCAAAAAATGTCGCTTTTCCTGTCCACCTATGTTAAAAAAATATCTTGATACGAAAGCATTAATTTTTCGTGTTTAAACAAAAGTTCGCATTATTTTCGAGTCGGCACATCTAAAACTCCTATTAACCCAAAATGAAATAATTTTGAAGCTAATTTTTTGTGCAATTTATGTGTGTCCGGGATGAGGGTGTAATGTTTGCACTTAATTTTTCAATGATTTTTAGTATGTTTTCAGATTGGGAAAATGAATTATTTGAATCGTTTTTAAATGAATTTTAACAAGAAAGTAAAGTCTTGAAGTTATTTTTGCATTTATTTATAAAAAAAAAAATTATGCTTGCGTCCACGAAATGCATGTCTATCCTGTTACCGATACAAGATCCACACAACAATGATTTCTCCCTGCAAATACGGAACTCTTCTATGATGACGCCAGAGGTACACAGCGTCTTCAAAATGGCAACCAAAACGTTAGAAAGTTAGAAGACAAGGGAACAAAATTATAACAAGAAAAGTGAATAAAAATGAGAGAGTACTCTTTTAGCAAATTTATACCTAAACACGAAATTATATCCTTAAAATGGCACCTAACTGTTTGGAAACAAAGAACACTAAACCAAAACAGCAAACACCGATTTACGGGGAGCCGTTATTTCATTACAGCATCAATAAACATATAAATTTGTCTATCCTGTTACTGTCTATCCTGTTATCCTCATGAATAAAGTAACAGGATAGACTGATTTGGTAACAGGATAGACAATTATGTATCTGCGAATCTAATCAAATAGTTGAAAGTGTGTTATGATATGTACTTTAATTACAAGGTGTGGAACATTTCATACTTCACCAAAAAGCAAACACAGATTTACGGGAGCAGCTATTTCACTACAGCATCAATAAATATATAAATTTGTCTATCCTGTTATCATGTAAAGTAACTATCCTGTTACCATGTAAAGTAACAGGATAGACTGATTTGGTAACAGGATATATAAATGTCCGTTCCTGTTACCATAAACAATATCGTTTTACTAAACTTATATGTAACAAAGGCACTTCATATTAGATTGATTCAAAAGACAAATATAAACTGAATGTTATTACGTGCTTCAATTGGATTTGTATTGCCTGTAGTCGTTTTTGCAGCAATCAAAAATCTATGTTTAGCCGTTTTTTTCAGGACGCAATATTAAGTACATATTTATTTTGTTATTGCAAAGAAATTAGATATTTTTGAATTGTTTTCTGAAAGACCACTAACATATCTTTGAGAAATAAGTTACATATTTTACACATTTTGTCTATTAATAGTCAAAAAGTTCTCTTGACTTTGGTAACAGGATAGACAAAATAATGCACCATCTGTCGAAAATTTGTCAATAATATTTTCATATAATGGCATTAAGATTGCATATTTTAGTATGTTGTTTAAGAAGTATCATTTGTTTTGTTCATTTAATAAATATGATGTTTTAAGCAAATTGTTTTTTTTCAACTTTGCAATTTCAAAAGGATACATTTTTTGAAAATGACCCATATCTCAGCTTCTACTGGAAGAAATGATTTTATATTTGATATATGGCTTTGGCATGGTGACTTGTACTGTGTCCCCCCTTTGCAGGGTTACCGCACATCTACTTCCTGTTTACCGTGCGACTTACAAATGAACGAGTGGGGGTATTCTTAGCACGACGTAGCGTGCAACATCTTGTTGTTATTGTCCCAATTTCTAATGCCATTGCCTTTTTGTGTTCATGTCTTAAAGATGAGAGGTGTCTGTTCGTTTTTGTTGATATTGGTACAATTGTTGCAATTGACAATCGTTGTTTAAAGTTTCGTCTCTTAATTTAATTTTTGGGATCAGATCAATTCTCATATGACGATTTTGTTCACATCCTAATTTTCAATTATTGTATTGGTAATAACATTACATAATCAAGAGATACAATTAGAGATTTCTGCAAAACTACAATCCAAGCATGCTAAACAGTGAGCAATAAATCTAGTAATACTAATTATCATTCAATATCTATTACTCTATTTTATTTAACTGGTCGGGCGGAGTTGGCCTTTAAATTTACATGAGAGCATTCGATTTTATTTTGTGTATGTACAGGGCAGTTCCCGTTATTGACATTATTGAACTGTATTCAGCAATGTCACCGAAATCAATTCATACAAAAGGAATAGAACGCACAAGGGTATATAGCTGTATAAATGAAATTGATCAGGTAACCTGACCCTCCTAAATACATGGACTTTCCTGTAATCAGTCAACCCGTGTTAAGCCACGCCCAACCAGTTGAAAAAAATAGAGTAATAACTTCAATTCAAGTGCACACAGAAAAATCTGAAAACAATTTAGACCAGAGGCTGCATGGTGTCTATGATAATCAAATAGTCTGATTTAGGATTTGGTTGGTTTATATAGTGTGTAACGCTACTTTCAACAATATTTTAGTTATATCGTGGCGATCCGTTTTATTGGTGGAGTAAATCGGAGAACCCGGAAAAAACCACTGACCTCTCGCAAGTCGCTGACAAACTTTATCACATAATGTCGTATCGAGTACACCTCACCATAAACGGGATTCGAACTCACAACGTTAGTGGTGATAGGCACTGATTGCACAGGTAGTTGATAATCCAACTAGCCATATATCATATTCCAGAAAATCGCCTCTGTTAATGTTTAGTTCATCTCTCAATCTTTTAGAGGTCTTCGGTTATAGCATGAGACTGATATTTCATACACTCAAAGTGTCTACAACCTGTACCAGATCTAGAGCTATTCTTTCTTGTAAATTAAAAAAAAGGTGCACTCGACTCGCAGCAGAAATTGATAAAGTTTACCAGTTGCTTGCCCCGGGTCGGTGGTACTTTCCGGGTACTCCGACCTCTTTCACCACTAAAACTGGTCGCAATGATATAGCTGAAAGTGGCGTTAAACACCAACATTCAAATTCAAATTCCGTGATCTCATATCAACGTTGATGCGAGACCAAAGAACGATAACTCTTGTAGAAATTGCGGTCTCTGTAATCTGCAGTTTTCATTATTCTCGTATTGAGGATATCCAACAGATCATTAAACATAGGTATATAAAACGTCAACCTGAAAGTTTGAAATCAGCTGACATAGATGAATATACAGTCAAGCCTGCCTTAAAGGGCACACCTATATAACAAATCACTGTCTATAAAGGACACCCCTATATAACAAATCACTGTCTATAAAGGACAGTCTCATACACATTTATGTATTTCCCATTGATGAACAATTTATATAATTATACCCTCGCTCCACTGGAGGGGGTATACTGTTTTACCTCTGTCCGTCCTTCCGTCCGTCCCAAGATATTTTTCTCAGCAACTATTGATGGCAGAAATCTGATATTTGGTCACAAGCTTCATATATATGCCATATTGTGGGAAGCGTTTTTTGACCCGTCAGATTCCTACTTCCTGTTTGCCGACTTAGTTGGTTTTTATACACATTGAACATATGCGGGGGTATCATACGTGAGCATTAGCTCACAGTTCATCTTGCTTTACCTTTATATAAACGGTAACTGCTCATGAAGGGCACATTTTTAGGTTCCCTCAATGGCCCTTTATGTGCAGGTTCGACTTTACAGGTAATACATCTTGAATTCAAATTTGAATATTTAATCTTTTGGTTTCACGAGTTATGCTCCTTGCTTAATGGAAAATGACGTTTCACTTTCAATGTTTCTGGATCACTACACCGAATTTTATATTTTCAATTCAGTGAAATATTGAAAATAGATTTAATATACAGAATGCTTTTTATTCCGTGACATTTTACTGCCGTAATTTACAATTTATACGCATTTAAAAAATTGTGATGAATGGTAAAACTCCACGAGACCTGTACATCTCAGACACATTTAATGTATTATAAATGGAATTGTTGTCCTGATGAAAATTGATATTGGTAGAAAATATGATAGTCGTACGCGTTTCATTTTCGAAGACAGAAACATTAATAAAATGGCAGACATACTTATTTTCTCATTAATTAGGAACATTTATCAAATTTCTGAGAAGATGACTTTATTCCCACAACAATCAATCTTACATGTTTTGTTGAAACTCTATATTTTCTTAATTTTAAGTGAAACGAAAACGAGGGGGTTGCTAACATGACAACAAACAATATTTTAGATTCACAATGATCAAATTTGTCATATTTGAAGGAAAACCGTAATAGCATTACCATTTCTAGAATTTTCACATCACGTCTCCGTAAAATAAACTAAAGTCAAGTGTTGGATTAAATAACTAAAAGACAAATGGCTAAGTTGATTTTCTGTTTCCATGGATACCAATCAAATAAAAATACACCACTTTTAAGGTAATGATTATTTGTATAACAAAGAAAAGAATGTAATAGTATGGACAATTATTTCTCAATAAGGTAGGATTCTTTTAATTAATATCTATAGTAGATGGTGAAATGGTATATATTGTATATCTATTACGAGAAACAAATGTTAATCTAATTATTATAAATAGAATAAAGCAATTTTTCCTGAAAAAATTTACGTATATTTATTATTCCATTTTCATTTTTATTATGAAAATTAAGGGGAAAATATATGCGTTATCATTATTTTCAGAAAACTTGATAGAAGAAAAAAACTACAGTTTAAAACATGTAATATGAAGAAAATATGTTTCCTTACACATCCAACCTGCTTTAGTGGCCACCTCTATTAAACAATAACTTGTTTTATGCTGTCTTAATTTTAATTTTATGGCACGATGCATTTGATATCTAATAAACCTGTTTATAGCGGCCACATGTCTTATTCCAGCATGACTAAATAGCGTATTGCGTTGACACTTGGATGATCGCCTGTATTTCAAATAATGTGCTTGATTTGAGAAATCATTGAAAAATTTAACTTTTTACAGTTATCTTGTCTATATGTGCAATCGTTTTGTAATAAATTGTGTCCCCTTCAAGTGTACTTTTGTGCTCAAGAAACCGCAATTTCCTACTTATTGGGGGGTCGTCGTGGGCGTGATTACTCGTGATCGTATGGTAGATGGATTTACAACTACATATGCAATCAGTGCCTATCACTTGTGAGTTCGAATCCCACTCAGGCAAGGTGTACTCGATACAACATTATGTGATAACAGATTGTCAGGGACTTGCGACAGGTCGGTGGTTATTTCCGGGTACTCTGGTTTCCTCCACCAATAAATCTGACTGCTACGATATAACTGAAATATTGTTGAAAGTACCGTTAAGCATCATCACCCTAGCACTATTTACAGTGGGCTTCGCGGAAATCAATCGGTAGTTTTCTGTGTAGTGTTTTGCTGATCATTGTTTGCCCTTTTACCTTTGGCCATTCGTGACCTTCTACGATTTACGGTTTCTTATTACCACTTTGGCATCTTCAAACGTTTCTTCCAAAAGAGGGGCCCGGGTGGCTCAATGAGGTAGGTCGCTGTAGGGTCCGGGTGGCTCAATGAGTTAGGTCGTTGGATCTAACAATTCATACAAGCCTATCACCAATACGACATGGGTTCGCGGCCGGCTTTGTAAATTACAAAAAAAGGGTGCACTCGACTCGCAGCCGCAAGTGCTAAAGTTTACCAGTTGCTTGCCCATGGTCGGTGGTTCTCTCCGGGTACTCCGGCTTCCTCCACCACTAAAACTGGTCGCCATGATATAGCTGAAATATTGTTGAAAGTGGCGTTAAAACACCAAAAATCCAACCAAAAAAAATCTTCCAAAGACACATGTTGACTTATGATATTTGGTTACTTGTTTAGGTTGCTAAGATCAAAATGCTGTTAAATATTGGAAAATGTCAGTAACTTAATATCATCTATGGTTTTGTCTATATATAAACAAAATGGCCACCTGTTGTGGCTTCCATTAGTTATTTCTTAAGTAAACACGATGCTATTATCAATTTGACAGTTTTGAAATATAGTAATGGAGTTATTGCACGAATATTGGTGAATATTGTCTATCATCAATCACTGAAGGTTTGTAACTTTGACTTGCACCCGTAGCGAAATGTACTTCATAAATATTTGTGTGGTACCGATTGACAATCGTTCGGGAGTGTTTTTTTTTTCTGGTTTCCATCACAACGAAACCATAACGCCATGATGTAGGAAGAGTATACAGATATCAAAGGAATAATCAAAACCCGTAAATCGAAGAAGAACAGACAACACAATGGCAAAATAAAAGCACAAAAGGACAAACAACGATCTACAAAAAATAGACATAAAACTCATCGAGTAACAGGAACCTCACTAAAAACCGCGGGTGAACTCAGGTGCTGACATAATGATGAATTAGAAGAAAAAAATTCTAGATATTGGAATGGCTTTGATTGTCGGCTGTGTAACGTCTCATCTCAACACAAAGGGCTCTGGGTATCCTACGTCAAACTCTATCACATTAATCTGACACCACGAGAGTTATCTCCCATTACGGTTAAGCCACTTCTTCACAAGCAGGCTACAAATTAGTCCAGTCAAATGACATAGAATGGTAGCCCAGTAGTAAACAGATGAGCCTGTTTTTAACATGTTGTGGTAGCTGGATGTTGTGATACAGGACCAGTTGTTTATCTGTACCAGAGAGTACGCAACACCTGGCGGCAAATAGTTGATGAATATTCAGAGCGAGAACAAGTTCAACAATATAAAAAAAAAACACTTTGACGAAGGGATTGAAATCCGGGGCAACGACCTTTGACCTGCCAATGGTAAAGCATGTGAACTATTTGAGTGGAAGCGAATATGTACAGTATTTGTTCATCATTTGTTAATGAGTTCATCCCCGGTTTTTTAGTGGGGTTCCTGTTACTCGATCTTTAGTTTTATATGTATGTTTTGTCGATCGTTGTTTGTCCTTTTGTCCCTTTTCTTTTGGCCATTGTGTTGTCTGTTCCTCTTCGATATACGGCTTCTGATTACCTCCCTTTGGTATCTTCTAACTCTTCTTGTTAATACATGTATTGTCGTTTGAGATACAGTTATCAAGAGGGGAGGGATTACATTAACCGGTTTAACCCTGCCACACATTTATGCATGTCCTGTCCCAAAGCTGGTCATGGATTTCCAATGTCGTGGTTCTTTTTTATGTGTTCAGTGAGAGGTTCTTATTTGTTTTGTTGGTATTGGTGGAATTGCTGATTTCACTATTTCTATTTTCTTTTCATAATTTGATATGGACGGGGAAATAGGCTTGTGTAGCTGCTACAGAGTTATCCCCCGGTTTTTAGTGGGGTTCGTGTTACTCGATCTTTTGTTTTATATGTATGTTTTGTGGATCGTTGTTTGTCCTTTTGCACTTTTTCTTTTGACCATTGTGTTGTCTGTTCTTCTTTGATATACAGAACGGATTCTGATTGTCCCTTTGGTATCTTCAAACTCTTCTTTGAACGAACAGAGAGCGTGATACTCTCCAAAGACGTTACATATAATTGTCATCGGTCTGACTTTCCGTATTATAGCTAGACCAACCCTCTATCTAATGGGCACCACCGATTCGCCAGGGAAAACGTCACCGTGACAGTACCAATGATTTTGATAGTTAATATCCCAGTTAAATGGTTTCTTTACGTATAGACCTGTAACATAACCATGTTCTCATGGGAACAGTGGGTTGAAATTGTCTCATTAATTACGTAGATGACATTAAGAGAGATTTTCCTCTTTGAAATACAAAATGTATCACCCAATAAAAAATCTATACTATTCTGTCAAAACACATTTATAAAATAAGATGTAAAGTGAGATTTTTTACACTGCATTTTCAATAAAAATGTATAGGTCTAATTTATTTTCTTAATTTGAGATTAAAGATATACTCCAGCTTCCTCCACCACTAAAACTGGTCGCCATGATATAGCAGAAATACTGCTGAAAGTGGCGTTAAACACCAAAAAATCGATCAAATCAATCAAATACACCAATATCAACAAAACGAACAATCACTCACCTCTCATCTTAACTGACACGCTTAAAAACCTTGTGTAAAAAATCCATCGGCAGAAAAATCACCGAAAACATTGATGCTACTGTTAAGATAGTTTATTGTAGGACCATATGTTTTTCTCTTGCCTGGCATACATTCGTAATGGTAAGGTTACTAGAGTACCAATTATTTCTCTTTTGCGGAATACCGTAATTGAATTGTTACTTGATAACCATTCATTTATTTTGTCTGGAAAACAGTTATGGCAAGGCTACTAAAGAACCATTCATTTCTCTTATCCAGAATACAGTAACGGATGCTAGGCTGCCATACATGCCTGGCAAAATTATTCGTTGAGCATTCATTTCTCTTATCCAGAATACAGTAAAGCATGCTAGTCTGCCATACATGCCTTGGAAAATTATTCGCTGAGCGTTCATTGCTCTTATCCAGAATACAGTAACGCATGCTAGTCTGCAATACATGCCTGGTAAAAGTATTCGTTGAGCATTCATTTCTCTTCTCTGGAATACAAAATATGACAAAATTGTGCAATCATACTTGGATGCACTTTCGTTTCTCTTGTCTGACATATAGTCACGGAACATTAATTAATCGATGACCATTTATGAAAGTAGTTTATCGCTGCAGCTGTTCCAATGAAACAGGAACTGCTAGTACTTCCGGGTCACTTGAGTTCACCATCGATTTTCACAGGGTTTCGTGTTGCTCCATCATTAATATTCTATGTTGTAGACCTTCCGGGTCACTTGAGTTCACCATCGGTTTTTCACAGAGTTTCGTGTTGCTCCATCATTAGTATTCTATGTAGTAGACCTTCCGGGTCACTTGAGTTCACCATCGGTTTTTCACAGGGTTTCGTGTTGCTCCATCATTAGTATTCTATGTAGTAGACCTTCCGGGTCACTTGAGTTCACCATCGGTTTTCACAGGGTTTCGTGTTGCTCCATCATTAGTATTCTATGTAGTAGTCCTTCCGGGTCACTTGAGTTTACCATCGGTTTTCACAGGGTTTCGTGTTGCTCCATCATTAGTATTCTATGTAGTAGACCTTCCGGGTCACTTGAGTTCACCATCGGTTTTTCACAGGGTTTCGTGTTGCTCCATTATTAGTATTCTATGTAGTAGACCTTCCGGGTCACTTGAGTTCACCATCGGTTTTCACAGGGTTTCGTGTTGCTCCATCATTAGTATTCTATGTAGTAGACCTTCCGGGTCACTTGAGTTCACCGTCGGTTTTCACAGGGTTTCGTGTTGCTCCATCATTAGTATTATATGTAGTAGACCTTCCGGGTCACTTGAGTTCACCATCTGTTTTCACAGGGTTTCGTGTTGCTCCATCATTAGTATTCTATGTAGTAGACCTTCCGGGTCACTTGAGTTCACCATCGATTTTCACAGGGTTTCGTGTTGCTCCATCATTAGTATTCTATGTAGTAGACCTTCCGGGTCACTTGAGTTCACCATCGGTTTTCACAGGGTTTCGTGTTGCTCCATCATTAGTATTCTATGTAGTGTTTTGTATACCATTGTTGGTCTTTTATCATTTGGACATTGTATCGTCTGTACTTCTTTGATTTACGACTTTTGATGACTCCTGTTGTTTCTTACATTTGACATTTTGAATGCTTTATTGAATATATCTAGTTTATTACATTTCCAAGAAGAAAATGTCAAAAAGCTTTTATAATAACAAAAACTATCTTCTATGAATTTTCTCGACAAATGCATAGTGAAAATGTTAAGTGACATAAATGTATTATTTTACAGCGTTTTTATACCAATCAAATGTTTTTAACATCATTGTCTTTGACTTTGAGGGTTCTTGACTTCCTGCTTTTATTACAACAAATTCGTTGTCAAGGCAACGTGACAAACATAGAATATCCTTAAGAAAGTAATTTCTTGTTATATAATCGTATTATGACATGATATATTAAAAAAGGTTGCGTTTTAATATGTTCTTAAAGAAGGTCGTCATCTTTGATTTTGAGGATTCTTGACTTCCTGACTTATTAGGACAAGTTCGTCGTCAAGGCAACGTGACAAACATAGGATATACTTTGAAAGTGTTTTAAGTTAAATCATAATATTATATCCTGATATCTATAAAAAGTTGCATTTTAAAATTTTCTTAAAGAAGATCGTCGTCGACTTTGAGGGTTCTTGACTTTCTGCTTTTATTACGACCAATTCGTTGTCAAGGCAACGTGACAAACATAGAATGTCCTTAAGAAAGTGATTTATGTTAAATCATTATATCATAACCTGATATCTAAAAAAAAAGGTTGCGTTTTTAAATATTCTCAAAGGCGATCGTTGTTTTCAATTTTGAGGGTTTTGGACTTCCTGCTTTTATTACGTCAATTAGTTGTCAAGGCAACGTGATATCCTTAAAAAATTAATTTCCTACTAAATCATCGTATTGTAAAATGATATTCCCAAAATCTGCGTTTTATAATTTTCTTAAAGAAGATCGTCGTCGATTTTGAGGGGTCTTGAGTTCCTGCTTTTATTACGACCAATTCGCACGGATCGTTGTCAAGGCAATGTGACAAACATAGGATATACTTAGAACGTGTTTTATGTTAAATCATAATATTATAACCTATAAGTGTCAATTAAACCTTGAGTGTAATTTAAATTCATGTACATTTAAAGTAAATTTAAGTTTCAATTAAACCTTGAGTGTAATTTAAATTCATGTACATTTAAAGTAAATTTAAGTCTCAATTAAACCTTGAGTGTAATTTAAATTCATGTACATTTAAAGTAAATTTAAGTTTCAATTAAACCTTGAGTATAATTTAAATTCATGTACATCTAAAGTAAATTTAAGTCTCAATTAAACCTTGAGTGTAATTTAAATTCATGTACATTTAAAGTAAATTTAAGTTTCAATTAAACCTTGAGTGTAATTTAAATTCATGTACATTTAAAGTAAATTTAAGTGTCAATTAAACCTTGAGTGTAATTTAAATTCATGTACATCTAAAGTAAATTTAAGTGTCAATTAAACCTTGAGTGTAATTAAATTCATGTACCTCTAAAGTAAATTTAAGTGTCAATTAAACCGTGAGTGTAATTTAAATTCATGTACATCTAAAGTAAATTTAAGTGTCAATTAAACCTTGAGTGTAATTTAAATTCAGGTACATGTACATTTGAAGTAAATTTAAGTGTCGATTAAGTTTTATTTGTCATGTAATTTCAATTGAGGGTTGTACAACCCAATCCAGATCACATACAAGACTCACAATCGAGAGCTAAGCTAAATATCTGTAGTCATATTTATGTTATTTGTATTTATTTACGTCTCTTTCATTTTCTGCACTGTCTTCTCTGTGGTTCTGCTTTTGACGGTTTCTGAATACCACCTTGGTATATTGAAACTTTTCTTATTTCCTACAAGACTCGTCGTTGAAAGCAAAGCTCTATTTCCGAGATCTTGGATTCACATTATCTAAAAAGATAACCACGGTGGCCATATTACATTACATAACGCAATTAACACAAACATAAATAAACTGGTTCTTGTGGAAAGGGGGGTCTCATTACTTATTGAAACATAAACGAGTTAGCGCTTTATCTTTTACTCTTGAACATTTCATATGTACGGGTAATTAAATTGATCCTACCCTGATTCTATTAGCAGTCAAATTGCATTGACTGTATATTTATTGTTACTGACCAAGATATAGTTTCTCCGATTCATGTTGATCAACGGTAAGAAGCGATAACAGGACTTCACAGAGGACACAATCATGAACGATGAGAACGACGCTTGTTTCTGCTCTTGTTTTTGGCAGTTGTATAAATAAATTTGATATTTTCCGACAATGTACGCATGTTGTCTATATATATGTATATCCAGATTTAGGTTTAAAGATTCCCACGCCGTTTGACTGTTACGAACCACTGCAGCATGAAAAAGTCATTTTTCAAGGATTCACATTTATTTGTTAATATAACAACTCCCAATCCCACTTGCCTATAAATACTGCAGGACTACATTTTACTGAGTTCGCGTTTGAAGAAACAATTTTCAGGTCTTGAACAATAATTCAAGGATTTGTTTTTGGGAAATCAGACTTTGCCTCAAATTAATGTGTAATGAATATAAACGACAGCAGTACTTATGCATGCGTGTATGTTTCTGATGTAGAATTTAGCTGGATATAAATACCACATCTAAATGTAATCGATTTTGATTTCAATCCGACAGCCTAAACCACTTGTGAACATTTTGGGGTTTTATTTGCATGTCAATTTACAAAGAGACATATCATGCTAAGAAAATAATCTTGCTTGCTTTTCTGATAGTCAACATTTATTCTTATATCGGCCCAGTCAATATCTATTTAACGTAGCGGACTGTAAATGACAAGTCATGTAAACGTTTATTTAAAGCCATGGATTAACACGTTGAATACGTTTGGAAATGAAATAGCTTGACAGTAATTCAGACAGTTCATACAGTAGACGTTTTCATTATCACATTAGAATGACATAATTCTGAAATGGAAGAGACATCATTGCTCGGTACACGGAAGTAAATTGCATGGTAAATGATTTATTTATTACAAGGAAGAGGTCAAATACAAATGAAGAAAATTGCAATCTGGATAAATCCGAAGGACTTCAGGAAGCACTTCTTTGTGTGAATCGATTTAAGGAGTGTCTTTCACAGTAACACGACGTTTGTCACTTGTCGTACAGGAATGGCTAATAATTCTGAGGCACATGAGTTCACTCATAATTTCAAGTGGGATTCGGGTTTGTTTTGTGCGATCTTTCGTTTTCTGTGTAGTATTTGATAGAAAATTGTTGGAGGGCCCGAGTGGCTCTGTGAGGTAGGTAGTTGGATTACCTAACAACTCATACAAGCCTATCACCAATACAGCGTGGGTTCGTTCCCAGCTTTGTAAATTATAAAAAAAATTGTGCACTCGACTCGCAGCTGCAAGGGATAAAGTTTACAAGTTATTTGCCCATGATCGGTGGTTCTCTCCGGGTACTCCGGCTTCCTCCACCACTAAAACTGGTCGCCATGATATAGCTGAAATATTGCTGAAAGTGGCGTTGAAACACCAACAATCAAAATCAAATCAAATAGAACATTATTGGTTCTTCTGTCTTTCTTTGATTAGCAACTTCTGATTACCCCTGTAGTATTTCAAAATTATCTGATACCGAGTATCACGTATCATTCTTCATAATACTCTCCTCTCGGACCACATCATCTTAAAACACTATGCTTCCAACGATTTCTTGCACATATGCGTCATCCACAAAGCCAAAGTACTCTTGCCGTAGGTAAATTCGAACTTTATCTTTTGTACTTTCAACTATGTATTCAATCAAGACATTTCTTATATGACTATTATGTTTGGAATAATAATAATAGACAATTTATATGTCTTTTTAATGTCATCAAAAGCTAGTACAAAAGGTATATAACTTGACTATAAATCTGTCCAGGGAACTGTAGAAGCTGGTTATAAAGTAGTTTTATAACATGTATTGTCAGACTGTTACAAAATATATTGACTGAAATATTAGACAAAATCATTCACAGCATTAAAATGTACATTAAAACGTGGTGTATAAAGAATATTGCTATATTACAATTGTACTTTTAAAGTGCTTGAGGTATAAATAACCCGCTCATTAGATATTAAGAATTACGCATTTAATTTGCGATGTGTTATCAGTAGCTCCACCTAATATTGAACTTACTTAACATTAGACCACTGACACTATATGTATTCGCTTAGAAATTAACGATGGATTTTCATAAAGTGCTGCGTTGACTACTATTACACCTATTTTTCCCAGTATTGTTAAAAATGCTGTTATGGTGACAACCGGAACCTTTTGACTATAATGGAAGCGGGAGGTTTGGCGCCGTGAGATCTGATTCGGCTCACTATTTCTTTGGAAATGTCTGTGTCAAGTCAGGGCCATTGCGGTTTTCCCAGTTGTCCGGTTGTTGACTGATTTTGTCTGTTTGTTGACTTGTGAGTTTTGTCTTTCCCTTTGAAAGATTGCTCGGTGTTCGATAATTTTGTTATTACCCTTATCACTATATGCTTAGAAAATAATAAAATCGTAGGTATCCAATTTAGTACGCACTACGCGTTTTGGAATAGCCTGATGCCACCCATTCTTGATACCGTTTGCTTAGAGGAGAAGCGGCACATGCAAGTTTTATAGTCTTGGGTTTGACCCGGCCGTGGTTCGAACCCACGACCTACCGCGCTTGAGGCCGTGTATGCTAATAACTATTACACAACCGATCCGGTTATCCATACAAGAGCTTGGATATCGTCTAAAAAACATTGCGTATCAAACAAACTAATTACAAATCAGGCATAGTATACACTTTAGAAGTGACCCGAGGAAATTTTACAGGAAGTTTGAAGTTCTGAATATCTCTTTAATAGCAATAAGTGAAGTTTTAAAATACATATAAATACAGGTAAATGTTTGAAAGCACCGGTAATCACTTGTCATCATAGATCGTGCTTGATAGGATCAGTAGCCATTAGAAGAACCATATGTCACAAGTGAGGATTATGTAATGCCATCTGTGCACTCCCATTTTAGACGAAGACACAGACAAGTTTTTTATTAGCTTGTTTTGAATGTTCTTTGTAGGCCTTATATTCACCCCAGAGAATTAATTAACAATTTACAATTTTAGACGACGTAAAACGCAAATAACATATAGACAACGTGTTTTACAAAATAATATACAAAGTAGACCATTGTCGTTTTATTGCTGTTTTAAATCGCACAAGGAGCAAATTTATTGTTTATTCTGGTTGTATGATAGAAAGCTATATAATAATACAATGTCTTGGAAATAACAGTTACCATAATCAATTTAAGCTTGTTGATCTAATATCGAGTTTAATGATGACAAGTTATGGTACCGGTGGAGGCGTGTTGAATATGCATTATGGGTAATGGCGTCAAGTAATGGCGGAGATGGCAGCAACACGCTGTTAACTTGTGAATAATTAGTTTGCATCTTAACACTGACGTTATTATATTGCTGTACTTAATCATAGCAATGACTCAGATTGCTTGGAATGGCATATCACTTTACGGCAGATTAATGTCTCTGTATTCATCACGTTTCTTATAGTAAATTTATGACTTTTATATTACATGTAGTTCCGAATGCCAAATGACTTACACATGGAAAACGAAAAAAAAACAAACATAAGTTTTATTTCGTGGAGAAATGATCGTACGGTAGTTGGATTTACAACTACCCATGCAATCAGTGCCTATCACCACTAATGTTTTGAGTTCGAATCCCGCTCATTGTGAGGTGTATTCGATACAGCATTAAATGATAAAGTTGGTCAGTGACTTGCGGCAGGTTCGGTTGTTTTATCCGTGGACTTTGGTTTCCTCCAGCAATAAAAATGACCGCCATGATATAACAGAAATATTGTTGAAAGTGGCGTCAAACACCATAACCTTGACCCCATAACCCCCATTTGAACAACCGACGGTCACTAGTGGAGATTATGTAATGTCATCTGTGCACTCCCATTTTAGACGAATACACAGACAAGTTTTTTTTAACTTGTTTTGAATATTCTTTGTAGGCCTTATATTCACCCCAGAGAATTAATTAACAATTTTAGACGACGTAAAACGCAAGTAGATTAGATTTTCTAACAGTAAAACATAGACAAATAGTAGGTAAAGTAAACCATTGGCATTTTATTGCTTCATTAAATCACACAAGGAGCAAATCTATCTGGCCATTGTCGTTTTATTGCTCCTCTAATCCGGATAGGGAGAAAATTTATCGTGTAATTTATTCTAGTTGCATAATTGAAAGCTATATATTTTTTCAATATATTTCCCGTATTCATACAAAATATATATCAATAATGAAATGTCTTGAAAATAACAGTTTCCACAATCAATTAAGCTTGTTGAGCTAATATGCAGTATGGTAATGATGTCAAGTAAGGGCGGGGGCGTATTGAGCCATGTGCATTATGGGTAATGGGTAATGGCGTGAACGTAATGTCGGAGGTGGTATCAACACGCTGTTAACTTGTGAATAATTAGTTTGTATCTTAACACTGACGTTATTATATTGATGTACTTAATCATAGCAATGACTCAAATTGTTCAGGCTGGCATACCACTTTACGGCAGATTAATGTCTCTGTATTTATCGTGTTTATATTAGTTCCGAATGGCAAATGGCGTAAAAAATGGAAAACGGAAAAAACAAACATCAATTTTATTACGTCGAGAAATGATCATATTGTAGGTGGATTTACAACTATTTATGGAATCAGTGCTCTGTAGAGCTTATGTTATTATGTTATATACATGCCGAATCAAAATAAAGTTTTCTTATCTTATCTTAGTGCCTATCACGACTTGAGTTCGATTCCCGCGCATAGTGAGGTGTACTTAATACAACATTATGTTATAAAGTTTGTCAAGGACTTGCGGCAGATTCGGTTGTTTTATTAGGGTACTCTGGTTCCCTTCACCATTAAAAATGTCTTCCACGATTAAACTAAACTATTGTTTAAAGTGGCGTTAAACACCATAACCCTAACCTTACCTTACGTCTGTTCACCCTAAAACATGAAGTTGTACAGATGACACTTCGCTGCAATGGGCATTCGTATTCATAATTTAGAGATGGTAGGCACAGAAAATGCATATGTATGTATATGAAATTACAATATGATCGGGAACACAACGACCTCTTTATATGATCCCAACATTCATCGTGCGTGCTCATTAGGATGCCAAATGTACATCATACCCAGCATAGCGGTCATCCACTTCTAATAATGTACAACATCATATTTCAAGGGACTTCTGTTTTATGTAATCAAATCATTGAGAGTTCATTTCTGTGTCTTTTAATTACATTAAACGGAAATACAAGAGACATAGTTTGAATGCTCCTCGTTGTGGAAGCCATAGTGATTAGGTAAATGACATTTATAACATAATAAGTACCTCAATTCAGTTGACAAGGGATGTTCCATGAAAAACTAGACCTGATTGTTAAATCACTAGGAGATTATATTGTTGTTATTGCTACCGTAGTTGGATTTACAACAACCTATGCAATTAGGGGTAGGATATGGATATTGTGTTTAGCGCCACTTTCAACATTTCAATTATATCGTGGCGGTCAGTTTTATTGGTGGAGGAAACAGGAGTACCCAGAGAAAACCACCGACTTGTCGTAAGTCACTAACAAACTTTATCACATAATGTTGTATCTATTACACCTCGCCTGAGCGGGATTCGAACTCACAAAGTTAGTGGTGATATGCTCTGATTGCATAGGTAGTTGTAAATCCAACTACCGAACACGACGGTCCGTCCATTAAGAACATCCTGATATGAACCACAAACAAAGGAATATCGTATCAGCTGAGAGATATATATTGGTTATGTTGGTATTTTAATGGGTAAAAATGAACAGTTCACAATTAGTTGGAAAGCTTAATAAAACGTAGATATCAAATTTAGTGCACACGACGCGTTTGTAAATTAACCTTCACCAGGAACATTCAAAACAATACGACAGACAAATCATTTTGAAATCTTTGGGAGCAAAAAAAACTTCTTCTTCTTCTTCTTCTTCTTCTTCTTCCAATAAGTACATGACCGCTCTCTGGCGTATTATCGTACTGTCGTAAAGTTTCGTTCTTAACCGGCACGCACTGCCAATTTCTAGTATAGGTCGAGGAATGAATCAGACATCGCTGTATCTGTTATGTCCTTTATTTCAAGTTCAACGGGATAGCTTCCATTAGCATAGTCATCAAATTATTGAGTGAAGGACGTGATTTATATGGCTTCTTTTCGTTTTTCTTAAGGAGCGCATGTATGAAGTCTGATTTAATACAAATAGAGGAACAAGTCAACGAGAAAGGGAGCACGTTTTGTGACCACAAGAATACCGTTTTTCTCTTAAAAACCAATAATGTTAAATACATTTTATCAAAAAATCCAGTATTTTGATGACGCAAACTAAGGTCCA
>MJUT01014012.1:329599-342079 GCA_002080005.1 Gigantidas platifrons | reverse complement strand
TTTTATTGCTTCCAAATACCTTTACATTATTTGACTTTCCAATCGTTTGATTTTGAGTGTATACGTACCAGCTAAAGGTTATTTTAGAAACGCGTCGAACGCACTAAGTTTGTTATCTACGGTTTTATTAGGAAACATTTTTTGTTAGAACCAAGAGTGTTTTGTTATCAGAACAAAAACAATATTTTATTTTATTTTTCCCAATGCTGCACAAGGATTATATTTATTGTGTATGTTTTTAATATAATGGAAAGCTTTGTCAGTTTTATGACCATATTCAAATATTAATCAATTAGGAAAATAAGTACATCTTTGTAACATAATATGTCGTCTGTTAATGAAAATAAAAATGGCGGCTGTTATTCAATACACCTTTCGCATATTCCGGATTTGATTTTAAAATTAAACGTATATTCAAACCTGTGTATAAAGGACACTTAGGCTTATATGAAAATGAGTAGGTTCCCTTTATATAGAGGTTGAAATTATATGCTCTATTCACTAATTAAAAAATTAGACTGGCCTTTATAAACAGTGATTTGTCAAATACAGGCGCCCTTTAAGGCATATTTGATTGTACATGTATGTACTTTTTTATACGAGGTATTTATCTAACGACGGACAAACTGATTCCTGTTCCATACGCAAGCGCAACGGAAGTGACAATAATTTGAGTATAATTTTCATAAAATATGTAGATATTTTAATCTTGTAGAAACCAGAGATTAGTTTTATAGCATCTAGATACTTTACAAGTAGTTACAACATTAAAATGTTGCATATATTTTATGAAAAACTATATGTAATTTTTCATTGAACATTGCATGATATGTGACATTTTGCCAGCACTAAAGGGAAATAACTCTACATGAAAACGTAGTAAAAAGTCAATCGTAACTACTCGGCCATTCTCGCTACCCTGCAAATAACCTCGTATGCATTAGGCGTATAAATCGTACTACTTTTCACATGTCAGTTACATGAAAGTTTGATAAAGTTATATTTTAAACAATTTTCTATATTTCAATTATTTTCATGGATAAAAGTTAAAGTTTTAGTTTGCTTTGCATGATTAAAGATTTTACTTAGTAAGTCTTCCATATTGGATTTTTGTGGACTATATTTTTGTGCGGCTTATATATAATTAACTTCCGGCAAACAATTTAAGAAGAATTTCTCCTATCTGCATACGAGAATGGCCGAGTAGTTACGATTGAGTAAAAAGTAAAACGTACAATAATAATAGAATCAAGTCGGAATTGTACAAGTGGTCTATTGTTGTATTTTGCTATGCTTAGGATTAGCATGACACTAGATTAATGTAGATGGCCATATCACTTCTCTTAACAGACTCTTGCTATCCTGTGACGGCCATTTTGTTTTCTTACTCCCAAAGTCAAAGACTATTAAAATACAAATAGTAGGCTTTTAAATCTTTTAACTTTGATCGTTCCTGATGAGGCTTATTACAGAATAGTGTCGTGTGCACTTAATTGGATATCTACGTTTTTAGTAGTAAGCATTTTACTTTTATATTAGTTTCGAATTAATCATAAATGGAAAACTAGGAATTTTGTCTAATGAATCCTGATGATGTAGATCAATATAATTAAGCTGGATATATTTTGCAGTTTGAAAATATAACATGGTCATTTTCTGTCTTAATTAGAACAACAAATGTTTATATATCAGTTAATGAGCAATACACGAATAAATGTTAATGATTTATTTTAAGTGACTTCCGTGTTTTTAGATATATTGGTATATGTTTGCTACATGTTGTAGAAGGAAATGATACAAGAGTACTTATTTGCTCCCTATATGTTGGTTGGTTGATTTATATATAGATGGTGTTTAACGCCACTTTCAACAATATTTCAGTTATATCGTGGCTGTCAGTTTTATTGGTGGCTGTAACCGGAGTACCCTGATAAAGTCACGGACAAACTTTATCACAAAATGTTGTATCGAGTACACCTCACAATGAATGGGGTTCGAACTCACAACATTAGTGGTGATATGCACTGCTTGCACAGGTAGATATAAATCCAACTAGACCACGATGGACCCTGCTCCCCATTGGTAACTAACTACATGGGTGTAGGCTGGTATCAAAACATAATACCAAATTATAACTGATAAAAATAGAAGTTCTTTGTCTCTCATCTTAAACATTATTAAGTGTGTTTTGGTTGCCATGGAGAGAGAAAAAAACAACTTTTTGATGATCGTGCCTTCTGATGTTTATTATAGAAACGCGTAATGTGTACATAATTAGATATCTACGTTTTAATAAAAATAGAAATTCCTTGTCTGTCATGTTATACATTTTTAAGTCTGTTTTAGGTGGCTCCGTGTTGCTTGTTTAGGTGGCTCCGTGTTGCTTGTTTTAGGTGGCTCCGTGTTGCTTGTTTTAGGTGGCTCCGTGTTGATTGTTTTAGGTGGCTCCGTGTTGCTCAGTCATCTGTTTTGTTTTCTGTGTTGTGTTTGTTTTGTTTTGTTTTGTTTGCCTTCGGTCTGTCTCTTGTACCTAATGTTGCCGATGACTCTGGATTGTCCATTCTTGATTGACCCTTCGGTTTTCTCTACATTTTATATACTTCCTTTGCAAAATGAAATAACTATCATTTGTTAAATAGGGGGTTAACTAACGAATTATTTTCGTTCAACATGTTTGCCTATTTTATTTAACGTGTTTTGGTGTTTCAGGTCCGTTATTCACCGTGTTTCGTTTACACAGACAAATACACTCCATACAAGGATAAAAATTATTTTCCGCTCATAGTGAAATTCAGTTTTATTTCACGTTCTTCCATGCTCATACCCGCACTTTAACACCCTCGTAAAACAAACAAAGAATCTCCCCCTCAATCATTCCTTCATAAAAAATAATTTATCAATAAAATTCGTACTTTTATCATGAATAAATTAGAACTTTATTCATGCTTGATATTTTAAGACTACCAATAAATTAAGAAAGAAATGTGAACTTATTTGTTTTATGTAATACTATGGGTTTGTCTACGTTTTTATGTCTTTTAGTTCCAATACACGGAAATACAAAAGATAAATGTATTGTATATCTGTCATTGAAGCCGTAACATAAAAGTACAACAGACTTATAACAATAAATTTCAGGCATCTGTTTAAAAGACAGCTGACAAGGGATGTTCACTGACATTTGTACACTTTTATCTCTAATAATATGGGACGAAGTCCCAACTATGTTAGAAATAACAATATTTTCCATATCACTAATGGCTTAAATTCCTTGCACCGGAAATGACACACCGGAAACCAATACATGGTTAAATCTGCAGAAAATCGGATGCGCAGTAATCTGGAAGGGTGCAGGACGTTTCGTAACATGGTCGTTTCGTACCTATATCGGGACGTTTCGTACCGAGGTAAAAATGTATAGTGAGACGTTTCGTACCTTTTTTCAACTCATAGATTTGTAATAAACTCGTTAATTAAAATGTTATATGTATAGTTGAAACTCTGGAATTACTTCCGGTTATGAATGTTAAAAAATGACTCAAAATCGCAGTGTGTTCTACCCATTAAACATATACCATTGGACTGACAACATCATTAAACAGAGTTTCATTTCTTCCTCCTCCTGTCCGAAATAATATTTTCTATGAAATTGAGACGTCGAGTACCGGATTATACAACACCGGACTGGGCAGATCCCCGTTTTGGCGAAAAACCTTTAAAAACGACGAAAATTTGGGTTTGGGTCCCTCTATTTGTCCCCTCTTTTAAGAAAGTCTGGATCCGCCCCCAGTCTACTTTGAAAAAAAATTATAGGTTCATATATCTGAATTAATATTGTTTAAAAAAGATATTGGACTTAACATATTATATTGCGTCAGTAGCTACACCGGATGTTGAATCTACTGTAAAATGTATATGACACCGGGTGTTGAATTTTCTATATTACACCGGATATTGCATTGACTGAATATGGTAAACGGAAAAAAAAGTCACAAGAAAAAATGTCACAGGAAAAAAGGTAAATTATCACCATTTTTTTCATATTTTTCACCTTGGACCGCCATCTCCATAGCAGACGATCTTGTGGTCAATCAATAATCAGTTCAGACCAAAGAATATAACATTGATTTAGCAACTGATCAAAAACAATTTACCAAGATACCAAATAGGAAATCAGAAGCCATAATTCGAAGAAGGAAAGACAATGCAATATTAATCAAAGAAAAAAGTACAAAAAGACCAACAATGGTTGACATGACATTACACAGAAAATTTAAGACTGGACAAAACAAAACTCACCCAGAAACGGGGGGTAAACTCAGATGCTGCCACATGCAATAAGTTTCTGCTCCACTATCAGTCACCGTCATGTTACTCGAGTTACAAACCCGATGATACGTCATGAAAGGACGGGATTATGATTACGATAAATGGAACATACCCGTAGCCATTTGTGGCACAGGATTTTCCGTGCACAGTGATCCAAAAATCAAGCATTGTACCTTGATGCTTACTTTACCATGGATACACACTGAGCTGCATTTAACATCGTATTTGAACTTACGCAAAGTGAAATGAATATGGAGATCTTTGAGATATGTTGAATATGTGTGGATGCTGGTAAAGGTTTGTGACGCCATGTTTGTTGTCTGTTGAATCAAGGGAAGTAACTATAATTGGAAACACGTGAGGCTCACGTGGGAATTTCCTTGGGATTTCCTCTCGAGCGGTAGACCTTACAATGAGACCTTACGATTAGCGGTTGACCCAACGAATGGATAAATATCACGTTACAGTGTTTTATCAAATCAGATTCAAGAAATTTATATGACTATATAATATAATAAGATAGAAATGGTGTCAGTATACAATGTAGCAGCAACGTAGATTTGAATTCTTTACTATAAAAACCATTAGCGACACTCTGCAGTTGTCGTACGACCAGGCTTGTATTGTATACACATATAAAGGGGTTAGGGATTAGGGTTGTGGTGAAATGAACTGGTATAAACCTAATTCTAACTATTATTATATTACCAAAGTTCAACAGGCAAAACTTGTGAAATTTGTAACAGAAAATCTACAGGTCGGTCCGTAATTATATTTAAAAATAAATAATTATCCAGTCAATGCTATTTGGCTGCTCAAATAGAAGGAGTGCAGAATAAAGTGATTTAAAAGTTCGAATTGGTAAACAGACGTAAGATGGGAAATGATTTGCGTCACGTGTAGATGTATAACTACCTATATGTTATATCATTATTACTAGAATAAGAACACAGCTGTTAACGGCACACCATATACCACTAATTAGTAACACCGCAAATAGATTTGATTGGTTGTTGTTTAAAGTCAAGTGGTCATTATATATATTATTGCAATGTTGAAGATGCCCGCGAATGAACAATCGTTTTTTCTACCTATATCTTTATTCTCATAACGATATGTCATATATATGTTGTATCCTCTGGGATTGTATTACTCTATTTTTTTCAACTGGTTGGGCGTGGCTTAACACGGGTTGACTGATTACAGGAAAGTCCATGTATTTAGGAGGGTCAGGTTACCTGATCAATTCCATTTATACAGCTATATTCAATCGTGCGTTCTATTCCTTTTGTATGAATTGATTTCGGTGACACTGCTGAATACAGTTCAATAATGTCAATAACGGGAACTACCCTGTACATACACAAAATAAAATATAATGCTCTCATGTAAATTTAAAGGTCAACTCCGCCCGACCAGTTAAATAAAATAGAGTAATACCTTGATGAAAAAGAGACGAATTGAAAGAAAAAAATCAAGATATAAAGAACATATGTCACACTGCCCTATTAATCGACCTATTATATCTATGACGATAAAAAGGTTTAGTTTTAGGTTTATGGTGTTTAACACCACTTTCAACAATATTTCAGTTAAATCGTGGCGGTCAGTTTTTTTTTGGTGGGGAGTATCCGAAATAATCAGAGTTAAAAAAAAAAAGAAAGAAAGGCCACTGTATTGAGGTTATGGATTAACACTCGATTTGACAAAAATAATGTGAAACTAACCATACCACACTGTCTGAACAGTTTCCAAATTTAATAGAAAAATCGTAGAAGGGGGCAAACTCGAAAACCATAACACATACCGGTATAATACAAGGCGGGAAATATAACACATACCGGTATAATACAAGGCGGGAAATATAACACATACCGGTATAATACAAGGCGGGAAATATAAAGGTCATTTAATGTGTAGTTTCAAACCCACTTAATGTTATTGGTTGCATGGTTATTCTAAAGTGAGCGACTAATTTGTGTTCAATAGAACGTTTTACAAGCTGTCATGGAGAGAACAAAATACTTCCTGATGATCATATCTTCTGAAGTTTCTTCCAGAAACGCGTCATGTGTACTAAATTAGATATCTACATACATTTTAATAAAATAGAAATATCTTGTCTGTCATCTTTTACATTGACATGTCTGTTTTAGTTGTCATAGAGAGAACAAAATATTTTTTGATGATCGTATCTTCTGAACTTTATTCCAGAAACGCGTGACGTGTACTAAATTAGATATCTACGTTTTCATGCGAGTGTCTAGACATCTAACTAGTTCAGTGAGTATTCGTGGGTTCGATCCATTGTCGGATCAAACCAAGTACTATTATGCAATTGGTATTGAATAAAAAGCATGCATTATCTTATAAACTGGAAATTACATGTACAGGTATAACATTCTTATGGACTCCGTCGCGGATTATGCCAGACAATGGGTAAAACGTGAAAAGGACTGAGATACTCTTTCCGAATGGATTAAGTGTGCGAGGTCGCATACTAGTATATAAATTAGAATAAACAAACTCAGTGTTTTTTGATCACTCACTCTACATCAATCTTTAAAGACCCAAATGTTCCTAAACACCTGTCTCTCCTCGATGACAAATATGTTATTGTCTCCATCGATAAGGCCCCTAACAATATTGTGTTTGTGTGTATACCACGTTACATAGACTGCTTGATAAAGTAATTAGGTGTTGTCAATTCACTTAGCAACCCTTCATATACCCCGACGACACTTGGAGAACTGGATCTACCATCACTTTACCGGATTTCCCTAAAGTACACAGGTGTCCTTTCAAACAGCGTTACATTGTTCGGTCTGCCAAATGCTCCACGAAACCTCTTTCCAAATTATTAACAGGCTTCAGAGTTACTGTGACACTAGCTACTCGAGGGGTGGTGTGAATCAGATGTAGATTCTGTAGAACACAATAGAGTACATACAATCTAGGTCCCTCTCCTCCTGCAATAGCATTCAAACATTTGACTTCTCTACCCTCTACACAACTATTCCGCACTCTTAAGTTGACGGACAGGTTAAGAGAGTTGGTACAACTGTGTTTCATAAAAAAAATATATGGTCAACGTAAATACAAATATCTTGTGCTAGGATATATAGGAAGGGACAGGTCTTATCTAAAAAAACAAAAACCACTTTGATTCTACCAAAATGTTCTCTAAGACTGATACCATCAACATGCTCGAGTTTTTAATTAACACCATATTTGTTATCTTTGGGGGACGTGTTTTTCAACAAATGGATACAAACTGTGATCCTCTTCTCGCCAACTTGTTCCTTTATTCGTATGAGGCAGACTTCATACAGGGGATTCTCAAGAAAAACGAAAAGAAGCTAGCCCGATCCTTTAATCTCACGTTCCGCTATATAGATGATGTCCATTCACTCAATAATTCTAGGTTTGGTGATTTCGTTGATCGCATCTATCCCATTGAGCTTGAAATAAAGGATACTACAGATACAGATAGGTATGTTTTATACCTTGACCTACACCTCGAAATTGACAACGAGGGGCGATTAAGAACGAAACTTTACGACAAAAGAGATGATTTCAATTTTCCCATTGTGAACTTTCCATTTATATGTAGCAACATTCCAGCAGTACCTGTATACAGAGTATGTATCTCTCAGTTGAAACGATATTCCAAAGCTTGTGGTTCCTATCAGGATTTCCTTGAGAGGGTTACTGCTAGAAAAAGGCTACTGAACCAAGGGTTCCTCTTGGCTAAGTTAGAGTCATCACTTCGAAAGTTTTACTGTTCCCGTCATGACTTGGTTGACCGTTATGGAATATATGTGTCACAAATGACACTTATGGTAATCACTTCCCGATCCTTTCCTCATTCATGATTTACCACCGGATTTGTAATTAGATTAACACGACGGGTGCCACTAATGGAGCAGAAACTGCTTACCCTTCCGGAGCACCCCGGATATTAGTTTGGTTCGTGTTACTCGATCTTTAGTTTTATGTGTTTGTTTTATAGTTTGAATTTTCTCTAACATTCCAGCAGCACTGGCATATGGAGTATGTATTTCAGACCTTGTGGTACCCGTCATGATTTTCTTGATAGAGGTTTGCTGCTAACGAGGAAGCTACTGAACCAAGGGTTCCTAGTGCTTAAGTTGAAGATATAACTTCGAACATTGTATGGTCGCCACCATGAGTTGGTCAGCCGTTACCCAATATCTGTGTCACAAATGACCATGGATATATTTCGCTTGTCATAATCACTAACGGCCCTTCCCTCATTCACGACTTATCACCGGATGTGTAACGAGAGGAACACGACGGGTGTCACGTGTGGAGCATGAATTACTTACCCTTCTGGCGCACATTAGTTCATCCTCGATTTTTAGTGGGATTCGTGTTGTTGGATCTTTAGTTTTCTGTGTAATGGCTGTCTTTTTGTTCTTTTTCTTTTGGCGATTGTATTATCTGTCCTTATTTGACTTGTGGCTTCTGGTTACCCATTTGGTATTTTCAATTTTTTCTAAACATTTCTCTCGCATTTATGCATATAATCTCCAGTTGTTTGTAGAAGACCTATGTCTTATCTACGTTATTTGTGTTTGTTTGCGTATAGTGGTGGCCAACACAGAATGTGTTGTGTTTTTGTTTTGTTTTTCTGTGCCTTGTGTACCCTATGTTCAGTGTCAGTTTCTCTGCATTGTCCATTTTTTATTTCCCCTTCGGTATTCTCTAACGTTTATTCTTCAAAATACACATCACTTGTCGACTTTCCTTACATTCATAGTTTGATTGACCATTGTGATGTCTGTTCTTCTTCGATTTACGTATTCTGATTACCCCATTGGTATCTTCAAGCTCTTCTTCTTGATTAAGATGTATGTTGCTTGATACTTAAGGAGGAAGATGATTAATTAAGTACATTAAGTGATGTACAGTGAATTTGTCTAATGCACAATTTGATGATGACGTGTGTAACGACGACGACTAATCGATCATGGTTAATGACAAGCTTGTAAAGTCATACTGGAGAATGCTATAAGAAGTATTGATTAAACCTTAAGTGGTACTAATGCATGTATGTGAACGTTTTCGCAGTTTTGCACTGACATGGTTTGTTAGATATAATATTTATCATTGAATTTACAGTTCCTTAATTGTTATTATTATCAAAATTAATGTTCTCCTCCCTCAGGAGGGGCCCGGGTGGCTCAATGAGTTATGTCGTTGGATCTAACAACTCATACAAGACTATCACCAATACGACGTGGATTCGCGCCCGACTTTGTAAATTACAAAAAGGGTGCACTCGACTCGCAGCCGCAAGTGATAAAGTTTACCATTTGCTTGCCCATGATCGGTGGTTCTTTCCGGGTACCCCGGCTTCCTCCACCACTAAAACTGGTCGCCATGATATAGCTGAAATATTGTTGAAAGTGGCGTTAAACACCAAACATCAATCAATCAATCCTCCCTCAGGAATATGTGACCTTAGCCGATTTTGGCTATCCTGATTAGGCCCTTTGGTTTATTGCTCCAAAACATTTATACATTATTTGGGTTTCCAATATGCCTATATGGATTATGACTGATGAAGATTTTTACAGAAATGCGCCGTGCGCACTAGATTTAATATCTATGTTTTTGTTGCAGTTAATGTTGTTTTGCTTAAAATGGAAAAATGTAGGAAAAGGTCAAGTAGATGAGATTATTTATTTATTTATTTATTTATATTTATTTATTTATTTATTTATTTATTTATTTANTTTTTTTTTTAATTTTTTTTAAAACACATGCATATTGGGATTTATAGTCTCACCATTTTGTTTTAAAACAAATAACAACAACAAAAGCGTTGGCAACATACAAACTCACTCAAAACAACTCATGCATGCAACAGTACATAAAGAAGGGAATGAGAAATCAGGTTTGTTCATTCTTCACTGTTGCTGAGGTCTTGTCGCTTATGCACAACTATTAGAATATAAAAACTGGGGTTTGGTATCGTCAAACTCTTCTTGTCCCTATCATTTCAAATTACTAGTAACCAGATTAAATTCGCAATAGAATTTATCATAAGACTGTTATTGAAGGATTTCGTCGTGTTAAACTTTCATCGAATCAAGACTGATAACACAATGTTTGTGGTAGCATTATGTACCAGCTTATGGTTGAATTTTTACCCTAGGGTAATTTTTCAATGTTGAAAACTGATACCAAAATATTTCAATATTGATTCCACCAACTATCAATAGGATTTCATCAAAGCATTATCTACTTAGGAATAATAAGCTTTGAAAACTGACTTCATTGAATTGTGAAATTGTATCAGGATAAGAATATTTATATTCATATGAAAACCGTCGTTTCGGGTTTGTCCCATAACTGATCTGTGCTTAGACGTTTCCATGGCAACATGCAATGCGATCAGATTTTCCTATTAGACGGATTGAGCAGATTATGAAAGATACGATCTGACCTTGGCCATTTGATATAGCATTTATTGTTGATAAATTACGGATAATTAGACGCAGTTGATCTCCTCTAATCTTTTTAATTTGCAAGGAAATCCAGTTCTCTCTGTTTGTGATTTGATTAGTTGTATAAGAATGCATCGGGACAAATCAAAATGTTTTAAAATGACCCATGAATAATTCCTGACTTCGAGGATTTATTTGTCCCTTGACCCACAGGGAATGAGTTCAGAGTAAGCGCGATCAGCTGTGGGTTACTGACGATACGTAAGGATGAGAAAAAAATTGAAATCTTTGACAATCATTAATTAGCTGTGGATTTTCCACCAAGGATGACGAAATATTTATTATATATATAATATAATCATTTTGTTCCGGATGTCTTTGTGCAATTGGTTTGTACAATTTATACAAGCTGAATATGATAATATTCATAATTTAAGGGGTTATATTTTTATGATGTGGTAAACAAATCAGATCTACACCGGCATCAATGTCTTAATGTCAAAGTTCAATATTTCCTTTATATAATACATTAATAGAATAATTTGTTGCAACTGTTTTTGTGTAATTGGTTTTCGCAGGCAAATAACTTTGCTCCAGCCTTTTTGGTATAATATTGCATGGCTCAATTTATATAGTCAACCTGAATATGATAATATTCCCAATCTAAGATGTCAGGTGTTTTTGATGTAGTCAAAATTTCACCTTACTCCGGCAATCAAGATCCTCAATATGGATGATATACCAAATTTTTGAGACGTCACTTTTTCTGTGATTAAGAACGACACCAATATTGCTTGGATCAATATCTTTATTGAAAAATTTAAGAGAATGGAAAAGAAAATAATTATCTTCGAATTACGTCTGATAGTGGGAGTGTTGTTTTGTCGGAAGACTATAAAACAATTATCACACACGGGCGTAAAGACAATGGAAAATGGTTGGCGGTATCTGGTCACAGCTTTATTATGAAAAATATGTATCAAAATGTATGGAAACCGCATGATGCCATATTGCGTTTTCATCTGAAAAAAACGTTAAAGAAGAATATCGAAGAGGCAATCAAAAATGGACAAACCAGGGTACACAAGACGAAGGAAAAAAACACAAAAGCACAACACAATGCAGTATGTTTTGTACACCACAATACGTAAACAAACACAAATAACGTAAATAAGACATGAACTCTCCTACAAACAACTAGAGGTAAAGACGGGCCAAACAAACACAAATAACGTAAATAAGACATGTACCCTCCTACAAACAACTGGAGGTAAAGACGAACCAAACAAACAAAACTAACATAAAGACATGAGACCTCCTACAAACAACTGGAGGTAAAGACGAACCGAACAAACACAACTAACATAAAGACATGAGACCTCCTACAAACAACTGGAGGTAAAGACGAACCGAACAAACACAACTAAAATAAAGACATGAGACCTCCTACAAACAACTGGAGGTAAAGACGAACCGAACAAATACAAATAACGTAAATAAGACATGATCCCTCCTACAAACAACTGGAGGTAAAGACGAACCGAACAAACACAAATAACGTAAATAAGACATGAGCCCTCCTACAAACAACTGGAGGTAAAGACGAACCGAACAAACACAAATAACGTAAATAAGACATGATCCCTCCTACAAACAACTTGAGGTAAAGACGAAC
>MJUT01014012.1:292117-316056 GCA_002080005.1 Gigantidas platifrons | reverse complement strand
AGCAAACCAATGGATCTAGATAACAAAATCGGATACGGTAACATATGTCTTATAGAAATTGCCATTATATGTAATAATGTACATTCTCATGTTTTTAGGAACTGTAAATTACAAATATAAATGCATTGCATATCTAATAATCCATATTAGTGCTGAAATACTGACTACTTGGCGGATGATGCTGGCATCAAGAAAGTTATGAGCTAAAAAATTGGAAAGCCAAGAAATTTGAAAGTCTTTCAGAGCAAATAATCGAAAGTGTCTAAATAGCATAGCTAAATTTGTTAAAGATACCTTCGCCTGAGGGAAGAAATTTATATAAATTATATTTTTAAGAACTGTAAATTTCAAAAATAGATATATCTAATGTACAATGGAGAGGACTTGTTCATGACCCCATTCTCCACGAAGAGAGAGGGAACTAAGTCAAGTCAAGTAAGTCAATGTGCAATGTCAGTACCGAAACACTGGCTACTGGGCGAATAATTTTACCAGATATTAATGGTCCTTCTGCCAAGGCATCGACCCAGTGATAGTATGTTTTTCAACTTTATTGAATAAACTGAGGCGCAGCAGATTGCGCTATAGGAGCATCAATTATTTACAAATAATTATAAGATGACAGAATGAGTAGATAATGTATACGTATTATACAAAAAAACAGATGATAGGTGATACACAAGTTATTACGGTCAGAGGTTACGACTTGGGTCTACTCGACTCGTGCTACATTTATTACCAGGCCATGTGCGTTGTAGTGATATATTTTGTAAAGTAGATTACTAAAAGCGTAGATATCTGATAAGAGTTTTTCTGTTCTTCTTCGATATGCGAATTCTGATTGGCCCTTTGGTATCTTCAAACACTTCTTAATATCCACAAATTAATGTGCATTAACTGTAACATGTAATCTCTAATCAACAAGATTTATAATTAAGTGTAAGATGTCAAAGCATTAACCTGATCGTAATTCAATAGTAGACTTATTATTATACTAATGAATATATAATTACGTATACTAGTATCATATAAATTGGTAATTATGCGTTTTGAAAATATAGATCTTTATATAAATATGTCTAATTGAAGGACAAATGTATCGATACAAAATAATAACCGACTACATCTTGTGGTGTAATGGTTAGCGTATTGACCTCGAGTTCAGTAGATCTCGGATGGAGCCATGGAGGCGTCAAATCAAAGATACTGAAATTAGTATGTGTTACTTCTCCGCTATTCACGAAACATAAAGGAGAAAGAGCAAAGACTGGATGGCTCGGGATCAGAATAATGTGTCTGAATGAAGCGACGGGTCTACTCGTGGAGTGTTGTTTCAGTGAGCCAGCACTATAACAATACAACTCAGTGTGTTGGTCTACTATAAAGCGGACACCATTACAACTTCATCGAATGTAACTTGTTCTCTCCATTGCTCTTCTGGCCGCATTAAGCAACACTCACTCACTCACTCACTCACTCACTCACTCATTATTGTTTATATATTTTAGGATGTATTCCAGATAACATTATTGACATCGAATAGGACAGTGCTGCAATGAATGTCATATCGAAAACTCATGACGTCATTGAACAACACGACAGCAGAAAATAATGACGAAGAACACATTCAGTTAGTATGGCTACCTCACGTATTGATAGCATTTGGATTCTTAACATTTTTAATGATAAATTTCTGGTTGTACCATCGGAAGCACAAGGAACGGTATCAAAGGAAAGCTGAAGCTCTAGAAACAAAACAAAGAATGCAAGAAAGACGCAGAGTTTTGAATATTGTGAGACTACGTTATTTGGTGAAACCGGAAATGCATTCACCGCCCATTACGTCAATCCCGGGATGCATTCCTTATGCAAATAGCGAATCTTCGGATTTAAGTGAAAATCAGGACGAACAGGGGCTTATGGATAAAATAACTATTTGGGAGGAAGCAAAAATTGGTTAAAATGTAATGGAATTGTTGAAATTTGTTGAAATTGTTGTCAGTATTCCTCGCCAATCTGTTCAAGCAAATGTTTTATACACGTTTTATGATCTGTCATGGGCTTTTATAAATATCTTTTGCAATGCAAAAACGAAGTAATGTTGTTTTTGTTAAAAAAGGACAAAGGATAAGATTAAGTATTTATTTAAAAAATATATAAGTATATTATACTTTACGTTTTTATTTTCCTAATTATCTTTGTTACCGCAGCCGGTCAATATTATACACCTATTTACTGGCTATGAGGACAATAGCAAGTTTATTGTCCGAATAGCCAGTAAATAAGTATTTTATTATACCAAAGGCAATCTAGGAAATCTGAGAAAATATGGCTATTAAAAAGACACAAATAGAAGTTCTTAATAGTAATATTAACAAAAAATATCAACAATAAACATGTTTTTTTTAAATTGCTAGTAAATAGTTCAGCGGCAGTCAATAGTCTTGAAAACTATTGACCGGTCAATAGTCTCAGTGTTAAAAATGTGAAACAATAGCATTTTTATTTCTTTAAAAAAGCTTTAAGAAAGTATATACTGAGGTATAGTAATTTCGTATATTATACTTTACGTTTTTATTTTCCCTATTTGTCTTTGTTAGCGCAGCCGGTCAATATTTTCGCATATGGACCGGTCAATGTTTTAGTATATGGACCGGGCCCGATCAATATAATGTTTTCTTTCGGATTTTGTCAGAACTGGTTTTTTGTCTTAGATATGCAATAACAAAAACATGTCGTCTGACATATTTGCATGTATTGAGCAAGTGGTATTGAGTATAATATAACAAATAGTTCATGGCACTTCGGGCCAAATGACAGTTTATGGACCGGTCTGTCACCCACAAAATAGTATATGGATCTCAGCTTCGCTTCGGTCCATATAATATTTTGTGGGTGACATACCGGTCCATAAAATGTCATATGGCCCTTAGTGCCATGAACTATTTGTGAAGGGTAAGAAGGCTCAGCTTATTTTATTCTATTCACAATAAATCTGCCCCTGAATATCTTTGTGATTTGATGTCCCAACCAGTTGGAAGTGTTTCACAGTATGATTTAAGAAATAGTAGTAATTATGTTATACCTAATTTTCGATTAGAAATGACAAAAAAATCCTTCTTCCCCTCTACTACACGGGATTGGAACAATCTAAATCCTGAAATAAGAAATTCTGGTAATATTAACATATTTAAAAGAAAAATTAAAATATTACTTAAAAAGTGCCTTTATATTTCGGTTGGGGTGATAGAAAACTAAATATTATTCATAGTAGACTTAGAAATATGTGCAGTTCGCTAAATGCAGATTTGCACCTTGTCAATTTAAAGCCAAGTCCTGCATGTATCTGTGGTCATGGTTTTGAAGATTGTATACACTTTTTCTTTGAATGTCCTTTCTATAATGAAAATAGGGCAATCTTGTTTAATAAATTAAAGAATTACATAGTAACAATTGAATTGATATTAGCTGGTGATGAAAATCTGACTACCAATCAAAACATTGAAATCTTTTCTGCTGTTTATTCTTTTATTAGAAGCACCCAGCGCTTTAACTAATGGACTAGCATACTCACTCCAGTCAATGTTGTTTTGTGTTTGTTTGAACTCCTTCTTCTTCTTTATTCCACTGTATTGAACATATTATTTCACCTTATTCTTCTTTATACTTAATTTATTATTATCGTCTAAATATATCATGTAAAATTTATTTATATAATTATCGCCATTATGTGTAATCATTTTTGTTTATATTTTTGTAAAAGGGAAAGGACCTCACTAATGTTGTTATAACTTGTGTCCAATCCCATTTGCAACTTTTATGCAAATAAAATATGTTTAAACTTAACTATTTGTTAAATATTGATCGGTCAATATTTATCAAATAGTTCATGACACTAAGGGCCATATGGCAGTTTATGGACGGGGATGTCACCCACAAAATATTATATGGACCGAAGCGAAGCTGAGCTCCATATACTATTTTGTTGGTGACAGACCGGTCCATAAACTGCCATTTGGCCCGAAGTGCCATGAACTATTTGTTATATTATACTCATTACATGCAAATCTGTCAGACGACATGTTTTTGTTATTGTATATCTAAGACAAAAAAAACGAGTTCAGACAAAATTCGGAAGAAAACATTATATTGATCGTGCCAGGTCCATATGCTAAAATATTGACCGGTCCATATACGAAAATATTGACCGGCTGCGCTAACAAAGACAAATAGGGAAAATAAAAACGTAAAGTATAATATTTTAGTTTATTATACTTTAACAGTATTTTTACTACATAAATTAACAGTCATAGATTTGCTGATTTCCCCTAAAATACTATTTCCCCGGAAATGAACTATTTCCCTGAGACTATTTGCCTATCCGCAATTTTGCATGTTCATATTTCCCGGTTTTTTAAAATGCTTTCATTAATTTTGTTAATTATTGAAATTATTGAAAGTTTCAGTTGTTATGGTTGTTGAATTTGTTTAATATTACTGGTAAAACATATATTTGTTGTTTATTTCATTACACTTTAATTAGTGCTAAGTGATAAAAATCTGAAATGACACAACTATAAACACAATATTGAGGTAATATGCCCTTTTTTGCTGTTCTTCATCAGTATGATTTGAATAACCTAGAAATAATCATATCACAGAGAAAAAAGCCTTTTATTGTTGTTAAAGTATAATAACACAGTTAAAAAATGGGTTATTTCAGGAAGCAGCAAGTTTATTGTCCCCCTCAACACAAACTATTTCCCTCCGCTTCGTGTCGGGAAATAGTTTGTGTTTCGGGGGACAATAAACTTGCTACCTCCCTCACAACCGGTCTTTAACTGTATAATATGGACCGGGCCCGATCAATATAATGTTTTCTTCCGGATTTTGTGCGAACTTGTTTTTTGTCTTAGATATCCAATAACAAAAAAATGTCGTCTGACAGATTTGCATGTATTGAGTATAATATAGCAAATAGTTCATGGCACTTTGGGCCAAATGGCAGTTTATGGACCGGTCTGTCACCCAAAAAATAGTATATAGACCTCAGCTTCGCTTCGGTCCATATAATATTTTGTGGGTGACATCCCGGTCCATAAACTGCCATATGGCCCTTAGTGCCATGAACTATTTCATAAATATTATACTTTACGTTTTTATTTACACTGTTTGTCTTTGTAAGCAAGCCGGTCCATTATATAGTATATTGGACCGGAGCCCGATCCAATATAATATAAAACCCGGAAATTGACCGACATTGGTTTCCGGTTTTGTATCTGCATTTAGAATGAAAATGTTGATCTAATAAACTTCATCAAGTACGTTCAGAGTCTTAAGATTGGGAAACCAAATACGTTTTTATAATCTCAAAATGATAATTTGTTCAGTCATATCACAGAGAACAAGTTACACAGTGATGAGTTGCTGGATGATGTATACTTTGCACAATATTAGAGCACGGTCAACTGGAGTTTAATAGTGCTAGCTCACTGCTCAAAACATTATTTCTGCTCCACTCGAGCATGTTAGCCTATCTTTGCTCTTAATAGCCCACATATTCTGGTCGTTTTAGGTGTTTTGTACTTTTTGTACTTTGTGGCCGTTTTATATCCCCAACTTCCGTACTATTGACGAGCTATATAATAAATGTTAGAGAATACCGAAGGAGCAATCAAAAATGGACAAGTGTTAGAAACTGGCAACACAAGACACACAAGACGAAGAAAAACAAAACAAATACACAGCACAAGATGTGTAGGACATAAGTATACGCAAACAAACGCAAACAAGACAGTAAGAAAGGTTTTCAGATACCAAAGAGGTAATCAGAAGCCATGGATCTGAGAACAGACAGTACAAAAGGACAAACAACGATCTACAAAACATCACACAGACAACTCAAGACTGCACACCACAAACCTCAACAAAAACCAGCGGTGAAATCAGGTGCTCCGGAAGGGAATTCATATTCTGTTCCACTAGCGACATCTTAGTTTATCTTACAGTCGGTCTGTTTGAACAGTTAGTTTTCATTGACAGAATAATGTTTGTGATTTATTGTCATTTACTGCGTGAAATCTCTATCATCTATGTAGAGCACGAGCCGCTAGACGAGTACTGGCTTAACGCGTGGACCACGAGAGACTATTACTTATATTGCTTGAAATGGTTTGAATGTCATTTGTTTGATTTAATCTGACAGGTTTAATTTGTTTGACATTGCAGTAGAAACACAATATGCATGCCTTGTTTCTGTATCCACAAATTATTTGTACGTGGCCCTGGATTGGTCAGGAATGCTCTTTAGGACTTGCATTTCTGTTTGTTCCTAAGTCTCATTCAAATACATGTCATTCAGAGATAATGTATGTACAACTATATTCTATATCGAAATGCACATTGATTTTATAACTTCTTATGTAACAAGTCCATATCTACACTAAAATTGTGAGTTCGAATCCATCTCATGGTGAGGTGTACTCGATACAACTGTGATAAAGCTTATCAGTGACTTACGGCAAGTCGGTGGTTTTTCCGGCTGTCCCGGTTTCGTCCTCCAATAAAATTGACTGCCACAATATACATGTACATGTAACTGAAATATTGATGAAAGTAGCGTTAAGCACCATAACTAAAGCCTACCCCCCTTCCTTATCTCCAACTCTAACGCCGTTGAATGCACTCACCAGTAAATTCACTGGATGTGATTTAGGCCCTATTTGTTATAGTTCAATATGTAACTTTTGTATACTACAATTTCGATCGTGATTTTTGACTTTTAAAGATAGAGCATTTCAAAGCACAATTGCAAATAAAAACGTATATATTTAATATTAGCGCTCACGATACTTGTCTGAAATAGCATTCATCAGGTACGCTCTAAAGCAAAATATTTGAAAGCTAAATAACTTTGTAATTTTTGGATCCAGAACACATCATATCAAACACATCTTTTTTCACGTCGGCCTATCGACGTATCTCAGCTACATTTACGTAATATTCGCTAAGTACATCTTAAGACAAAAATTAAAGACAAATGCGATCGATTCCAAGACACAAGGTTAGAGATCTATTTGAATGTATAAAATATTAGTCCCGTTACTATCTATCTCTAGATTTTACATAAATGACAAAAGAAATACATTCATCGCAATAATCGGTATGTGACCTTTTTGTATTCGCCAATTTAACTTATTCTGTTATGTCTCGCGGGAGTTTGTTTCCATATTGATGTAATCTCACGAGACTTGGAAAATATATAGCTGTATAAAAGAGATCTTGTTATCGTACATTATAGATAAAGCAGTTTTCCTTTAATGGATGTTTCTGTATATATTGTTGGTAATTGGTAATGAAAGACTGACATACAAGTAAGATGTTTTTAAATACAGGAGTAGGACTGGTGTTTAGTGCCACTTTCAATAATATTTCAGTTATATCGTTGCGGTCAGTTTTATTGTTGGAGGACATCGGAGTACCTGGAGAAACCACTGACAAACTTTATCACATAGTGTTGTATCGAATACTCCTTGCCATAAGCGGGATTCAAACTCATACCTTTAATTATGATTGGCACTGATTTAACAGGTAAATGCAACTTCCATGTGATCACGACGTCCCCCACCCTATTCAAATACATAAACTATTTTCATATAACATGCATATGTGATATGTTTGATATAAATAAAGGTATTTTTGTATTTAGTTTTTTAATGTCACAATCGGCTACTGATATACACCGTCACTAATGGTTATATTTCCGCCCTCAGTGAATGCACTCGATAGAACATTATATGATAAATCAATCAAGTGATCCATTGGAACTTGTTGACTATCCGCGTTGTGTGTTGAAGATACCAAAGGCCAATGAGATTCCGTAAATCGAAGAAGGAGAGACAGCATAATACCCAAAAGAAAAAGGACAAACAACGATATACAAAACACTACACACAAAACTGAAGCTTGAGCAACACAATCACCACTAAAAAACAGGATGAACTCAGGTGCTCCGGAAGGGTAAGAAATTCTTGCTCCACTTGTGACACCCGTCGTGTTACACAAAGGGTGACATGTTATTTTTACGGCCTTTTGCCTCAAGCGTTGTTAAGACCTAATGATATGTATTGTCACAACAAAGAATTCAAATTTTCCGCTGTACATTGGTTTATTTTAATCTCACTGTTCTTTTCTCTATTGTGATTGTTCATCCCCGAGATCCGAACTACCTTTATTGTTTGTGGTGAACTACTTTTAATTTCTTCGCAATGGAGTTGTGCAATAATCGAATGGAAACCATTGTATCTTGAGAAAAGAACAATACTTTTGGATTTGAACAATGCAAGTCAACAAGTCTCTTTGGTTATCAGCTGGTGAAATTTTGGAATATTGGTAATTTGTCGGCGGGTAAATCGTATTCTTCCACCAACAAAACTAAATTCATTAATATGACTGAAATAATGTTGAAAGTAGTTTGTAATGCTTATAAATCTAACTATTGTTCAATACGACACCAGACTATTATACATGATCATTTTGTATATAATACCAACTTGCAGGGTTTTTATCATTTGTTTGTATATGTAATGCCGTTGGGGATCCACTTATCATGTCAAGGGGGGGGCTCATTAACCAGTTTAACCCCGCCACATTTTTGTGCCTGTGACAAACCAGAACCTGCATGTCCACGTCATTCGTGTTCAGTGAGTTTAATATGAGGCGCGATTGTTTGTTTTATTGATATCGGTGGAATTGTTGACAATCACCGCTTAATCTCTTTTTATAGTTATTTCTGCTGCTAACAGGATTAATAATAAAAAAAATAAAGAAGTTCTCAACTAGGTGCTACAAGATAGCTAACCGACAGTTTGAGGATTCCAGAAGCAGACCGTCTTTCCTCTCAAAGATATTGATAGCAGAGTGTAATTGATATGATTCAGACAATTACGGCTTCTACAAGTTATATCTATTTACAATCGTTGAATGCGAAGCCTTAGATGCAATATGTGACGAGAAGTCTATTTAGAGCCTATGATGTTAACTATGTTTCTAGGGGTTTTTCAAGGCTACGTCAGTATATAGAGATGCAGCTACACATATAAGTAAACGATAATTAGCTTGACGTCAGATTGTCCTATGAATAACAAAATCAGAATCAGTCCGTTCATATCGAAGTTATCTCTATCTTACAGATGCGAGGTATCAGAAAGAGTGCTAATTACCGGCAAAATAAGATAACAAATACATTTGTACTGACATCAATGTGCCGGTCATCACTACAAGTTATCTAAAACAAAAACCAATGTCGGACTTTTAATCCAGACATTTGGTACCTTAATTGACAGTTTAAAACAAGCTTAAAATTTGTCCGAGTGAAAATCAAATGAAGAGTCTGTACAAAGCCAGGAAAATGAGCGGCCATGTACATAGCACAACTATTAGATCTGTGAAAAAGAAAAAAAAACCCTTAAAATCCTGTTTGTTTTTTTATGAGACTTGTAATCTAAGTGAAAAAAAACACCAATGCAACAATTACAAAGTTAGAAGATATGAATGTGGTAATAGGGAACCGTAAATTGAAACAGGACAGACAATACAATGAACAAACGAAAAAAAACGACAAAAGGTCAAACAATGATCTGCAAAATATTACACAGACAACTATAGCTTTAGCAACTCGAATGTCACTAAACACATGTGGTGAACGCCAATGCTCCGGGAGGGTAATCAGTCCATGCTCCAATAGTGGCACACATCGTTGTCATGTTACTCAAGTTATACACCCCATGGTCATCCATGAATGAGTATTATTATTACTCCAAATGGACCATAGGCCTTGTAATTTTTGGCACATATATTCCGTAAAGGTGACTTGTTGGTGACCATAAAATTCCGGGAAGTGATGATTTCAACTTAACCATTAGGAACGCTTGATTCAGTAGCTTCCTTGTCAACAGTAATCATCTATCATGAGTCCATGCTAAGGTTAAGTAAATGTGCCTATAAAGAAATCGAGGTTTGATATTTTGTAATCGACCAAGGTCACCTATGCCCGAGGGATGACCTTAGATTAATAATTACATGATGTAGGGTCTGTAAATTTCGATTAAAGAATATATCTAATAAACCATGTCAGTGCCGAAACACTGACTACTGAGCGGATGATACCCTCGGGGACTAATAGACCACCAGCAGAGGTATCTACCTAGTGATAGTAATACAATCGTAGACAAGTTCCATGAGATTAAAGTACCAGCTGAATAGTTTCCTAAGAAAAAATACCAAACTGAAACGTTCCTTAGATGCGTTACCAGTTGAACATTCAACATTATTTCATCTACATGTATATAGTGTCGGCAAGTTTGATTGATTTCAAGGACCGTGTACACGGAGAAAACAACTGAAAAACCACAGGTGACTGACAAATTTTATCACATAAATTTGTACTTCTCGCCATAGGACGAATGAAAATTGCTATTTCTCATGATGAAAATAATTTATGGATCTGATTTATATGTAGTGATATGCTTGTTGATATTAATATATATCTTATTGACTGACATCGGCAAGTAATAAATTCGTGGTCACAAGGCTTATATCATATGGTATTGTAATGAGTGAAAATGTAAAGAAAAATAAAATTATATAAGTAAAAATATTTATCTCACAGTATATAAGGTATTTTAGAACCATTATGCCGGTATACATGTTTGGGTCCGTCATTGTCGTGATCGTATGTATGTATGGTAGGTGGATTTACAATCAGGGCCTAGCACCACTGAAGTTGTGAGTTTGAATCCCGTTCATGGCGAGGTGTACTCAATACAACATTATGTGATGAAATTTGTAAGTGACTTGCGACAGGTCGGTAGTTTTCTTCGGGTACTCCGGTTTTCTCCACCAATAAAATACCATATAGCTGACATATTGTTGAAAGTGGCTTTAAACACCATGCCCTAACTCGTTAAACACCATAACCCTAACCCCTTTAAGCATTTCAGTCCACTTTCCGTTGTCACTTTCCTGTGTTTGTGTTGTTCGAGCTTTTGTTTTGTGTAATGCAGTCGACCCGCCACCGTCATCCAGCTTTAATATGTTTTCTGACTATCATAAGGGAATGGTTTAAATCATTCAGGACATATTTGTTTTTCAATTTCTTGTAGAAAAAGGCAATCAGATAACCATTTAATACCAAAATACAGGTTTATCAACATCACCGCACCTTTAATTCTAAAACTACGATTAAGGAAACAAATTCCACAATCTATGTGCCAGGTTATTGCTTTAGACCCAAATTGTTCCTTTGCCACAATATCTGTTCGCACTTGGTTAGTCTGGGTACACTTTATCCGATCTTTAGTTTTCTGTGTAAAATTTTGCATATCCTTGTTTGTCCTTCTTTTGGCCATTGTGATGTCTGTCCTTCGAATTACGGCTTCTGAGTACATCTTTGGCATCTTCAAACTTTTCTTCCTCAGTGCGAATGAGAAATGCTGTTTTAGTGACAACCGGAACCTTTGAACCGTAATGGAAGCGAGAGGTTGGCGCCGTAAAATCTGATTCAATCCACCATTTCTTTAGAAATGCCTGTACCAAGTCAGGGCCATTGCGGTTATCCAGTTTCCCGGTTGTTGACTGATTTTGTCTGTTTATTGATTTATGAGTTTTGAATTTCCCTTTGGAAGATTGCTCTGTGTTCGGTAATTTTGTTATTACCCTTATATATAACTAATACACGCCCAAAATGATTCATTGCACTCCATTCTATGAATTGCAACGCGAATTTAATCATAGTGGAATCGTGAAATTCCACATGAGGATAAAACCTCAGACTCCATTCACCTCTCTTTTTCCGATAGAAATCGGTTTGTAGAATCTATTTCCAGGAATTAGATTAAGCAAAATTAATGTTTTAACAAGTCGGCGTGATCTATTTCTTATACAAAAGGTAGAAATTAACGCGTTACATTTCTTTCCTTTAGTGTCTCATTCAAAAAGTGGTCAAGTGGATATTTAAGCTATTATTAGAAAAAAGTGTATTAATTGAACAGGATATTGTAAAGATCTTATCTACAGCTTTAAAGGATGAATCTTATGAATAATGGTTGCTCATTAAAACCAGACGTTATCAGTTTGAAGAGAGGTCTTGTAAGAACGATACAAGGAGACTGTGATATTTGCATTGCTATCTAGATGCGTTATTATTATTTTTTAAAGGGGCATTAGCTACGATTTTGACCAAAAAAATTATATGTTTTGGAAATTGGTAAATAGCTTTAAAATGATGAATTAAAGATAAATATTTCACATTAAACAGCTTATCGAACCACTTTCCGCTTTTTGAGAACGAAAATTACCATCGATTACTTATGTGCCTGCAATCAAATAATTTGACCTCGCTTTTTCCGTATGCAATTGATCTTACTAGTGACAGGTAAAAACGAATAATTTGTAGTTTGTCGCTTATTAACTGCTACCTTGAATGGTTCTTTGTCGGTAATTAGCACCGACTAAAAGCAGATTCACAAAAAATAAGAAATAAGTGCATTGTTGTACTGATTTAATGACGATTCGACAAACTCCGTAAACAATGTCGATAATTAATAAGATGACGTCCATTCTTTGATCGATCTCAAAACACGAGCAGTTACATGTTTTTCCCCGATGCGCGTACATTCCATAACATTTATAAGTTACAGAAACACGTTTTATTAAGGCATCAATCATATCTGATAGTTTTTATGGGTAACAAAAATTTATGATTTGGCAGATAATGGTCCTTTAAATGTTATATGAAAAACGTAGATATCTAATTTATTGCACACGACGCGTTTCTGGAATAATCTTCATTATGTACGTTTACAATCAAAAAGCTTGGAAATACAAATATTTGGATTCCCTTTGAGAACAAAAACAAATATATAAAAGAATACCTCTGAAAGAAAAACAAACAAATAAAAACCTAACAAACATCAAAAAAAAAACAAAACAAAAAAAACAAAGGGACTACCAGTGTACCACTGTTCAGATTACTTAGTCCCGAGGGACATGAATGTTAGCATATTCATTTTCTTTCTTTATTTCGCAACTCGAACATATTCAATATTTCATTTCAAATCATACTGTAAGACGATCTTTATTTTGTGTTTTATGTTGCAATTTATTTGTTTCCTATAACATGTCCTTTGACAATCGTTAAACATTCTTACCGTTTTAATGAGACTACGGTTCGCTGTGGGATCATAACAATTGATTAATACCAGAACAATCTATTTATTATAAGATGTAAAAAAAAATATTATGTTCATAATGAAAAATAATAAAATAAGGACGTAATGACGTTTTATAAATCACAAAATGTATGTCTATGTTGCTCATGAAACATAATAAACCTCGTAGACGTATGGTTATATCGTGCAAAATCATGTCTAATATTAGGTCATTCGTCACATGAAACAACGTCTGTGTATTTTTTCTCAAGAAGAGTTTGGAGATATCAAAGGGATAATCATAATCCGTAAATCGAAGAAGGACAGATAACACAATGGTCAAAAAGAAAATGGACAAAAGGACAAACAACGATCTACAAAACATACACATAAAACCAAAGTTCGAGTAACTCGAACTCCACTAAAGCCGGATGTGTTCCGGAAAGGTAAGCAGTTTCTGCTCCAGGGCTCAACGAATATTGCCTATAACCTATAAACTATTCCTTTAGAAACAATTAGCAAATTAGAAATACTCTCCTCAAATCATTATCCATCTCCCTCGGGGAAATCGTTGCATATGGTTTACACGTGGGTTTATAAATAAACATTAGAGGAAACCAAAGGGGCAATTGATAAAGGACAATCCAGAGAAACAGGCAATATTGGGCACACGGATGAAGACAAACAAAAGAAAACTCACAACACAGAAAACAAAAAAGGTTGAGCAACAATAGCCCCACCACCAAAAACTGGGAGTGGACCGTGAAGGGCAAGCAATTCCCGCCTCTTATAAGACACCCGCAACTTCCTAACTGATGGTCACCATTATGAATTGATAGATCGCTACCCAGTGTCCGTCTGACAGATATCTCAATTTTATCAGTTTACGCTGTCATTCTCTCTTTCTATCCCTTTCTGCTGATTTTAAGAATTTACTGCACTTTATCATTTACCTTTAGTAACACGACGGGTGCAACATGTGTAGAAGGATCTGCTTGCTCGTCCAGTGCACACGAGCTCACACACTCACCCCCCCCCCCCATTTTCCAGCCCGGATTTTTGTGGTGTCCAAATGCCTCATTTTATGTTGAAGTTGAATGAAGGAGTACCCGATATATGATGTACATAACATTCAACAAGCATCTAATTTTAATTAGATTTCATTTGAAAATAATTATTGAAATTGCTGATTTTTCATAAATACTTCATTGAATAATTAATTTCCAATATCTTATTAGATACTGGCATTAATATGTTCATAGAACAGGATAGTTCTTCACATCTGGATAGGATGGGTCATTCCATAGAACGTGCATGCCTAGGCCTTGCTTAGATGCCTGAATATATATAAAATATTAAATAAGTAAAACAAAATTCCAATTTATGATCAAGAAGCATATTTTACAAAATCTTTTTTTGATGTATACAGTCAAAGCTGCTTTAAAGTGCATATGTATATCACAAATCACTGTCTACCAAGGGCAAGTTGGGTGATTTAATTCAATAACGCTTTACGTTGTGAAATCGTTGTGGAACTAATCAAGCATAGGAAATGACGATTATCCTTTACCAATTGACCCATTGTTCATGATTAGAATATTAGTGTCTTCTTATAAGTTTTTAGGAACGTAAATGATGGGGTCCTGATCTGGAAACACGAGGGTTCGCAATCTGTATGACAAGATAACCATAGGGTAGTTGCACTGAATCCAAATAGACTTCGGTTAGCACCTTTGGTCTTCCGGGGAAAATCTGACGACCGAGAGTGGTAACCTGGGATACGTCTGTTACATTTTTCATAAGTATTAGGTAAGTGGTATTCAGTGCTATTGTTCTGCATTTAGTTCCTTTCGGGAAGAAGTTTTGAGTGATAAACACGACACTGATTTTTCTATGATGGCATCCTTGTGTGAATAGTAATTCCATATCACTATCTTGAATCACTCTATGCATGATATCGCCTAACACGATGAAGTGGTGATGTCTATCAGGAGCGAAGTCTTGGATTTCGGATTTGGATGGTAGTCCTTCTAGAAATGTAATGCCTGGAATCGATTGTTCCATTTCACGATAAAGATCTTGGTAGATACCATAACAGTACATTATTTTATCGGGAGGATCTTCTGTGAACATGACGTTTGCATGTTTTAATAGTTCGTAAACGAATCTTGCTTTTCCACTAGAGGTCTGTCCCGATACGACGAAACTTGAACACGGAAGAAATGGGAAAACCATCTGATCTATTCAGGTGTCTGTTTTCGGATTCTTATGACATTTCGTCCTCGCTTTCGAATTGACTTTTATATCCATTGTATCAAGGTTGTGCCATCAATGTGTACATCTTCTTCGTTTGAATCCTCAGTTTCGTTCTCTTCCGTTTCCTTTGGTACAGCAAAAGTACGAGAATTCATTTCTGGTTTGTTCGTAGGTGTAAATTCGGTTGTTTTTAGCTCTGAATCCCTGCATGGATCCACATCAAGCTCGTTGAGTTTTCAAGACGCGTCGATATATAGTCATGGGAGCTGTAATTCGACATTTACTATCTCCTTTCGAACTGAATTTAACTTCGTGTCGTATTTTCAGTTTAGGTTGAAGACGTTTCACGGTCTGGTTCCTGGCTCGTCTGGGCAAATTGTGGGCCACGATCGAGGTCGAGGAAGTCGAAGTGGTGATAGTTTTCTGGACGATGTACGTTTTGGAACAGAGTCCAATCAAGTCGTCTCCTTCGTATTCTAGTTTGAATAATCCGGGTGATCTCTTGGCAAATTTAGCATGTTTCGTAAATTTACGAGGAAACCAATGTAACGCGGCATCGGCTTCGACAATTTCGTCGCGATAGTATCTCTCTAGAACGTTCGTGTAAGCAGGCAACATATAGGGTTTGATGACGTCGATCAACCTAGGAGCACTCAAAGCCAAGTAAGCAGAATTTGTATCCATTTCACAATAAGTCGGCACGATCGATACATTTATCCAAAAAATCATAATAGAATTGTAACATGTGTAATTTGGCGTATTGTAAAATGAATTATCCGATTTGAAAGGGTAGATATAGTCTCAACTCGGGTTTGGATTTTTCTATCTCGTAGTATTTTACTTCGTCCAGGAGGGTGGTCAATTTTTTGAATTGTGGTAAGTTGGCTTGAAGCATCGCTCGGTTTTCTCCTTGGGGGTATTGCACGTTTTGAAGCTTCTCTTGATCCATGATCGTGCTCCCGAAAGAGCTGCTTCCACCAACCTTGGCAGTACAACAAATGATGTTTTTTTTTTTTTATCGGTTTCTCCCTGGCGTCTGTCCTCTGACACTTCTTCGACGAATTCGTGAAAACATCGTTGAGGTGTATATTCTATCACATGATAGATTTTTGTCACTTCGAGTCCGTATTCTAAGTACCATCTTAACAGAGGTGTGGCGATTAATAGTTGCCTGGCTTTCATCCCTCCTACCAGTAATCGTCTGGGTGTTTTAGACAGACCAAACCTTCTCACGTGTTCTTGCATGTGTTCCCCAATTATGTCGTAGGGTACCTCCATGGTGCAGAACACCGGTGAAATTTCCTCGAAATATTGTGAGGGGATCATGGTGGAATGGGAAAAACGATCCGACCAGACTTCGGGAATTCGGATGTCGACTTCTAACATTCCAAACAAACGACCGATCATCACTTCCCGTAGGAGTTCTTTTTCACTCATTTTTCGTTGCGGGGTCGTATATCGTTTGCTTCCAACGAAGGTCTGAAGAGCTGGATCGTGTCGTAGGAGATGTCGATAACGACATTCCCACATTTCTATGACGGTATGACCTAAATATCGAAGGTATCTGGTGGTCTTTTCGGTTTTCTTATATTTGGCGTCCTTCGAGTCGAGTCATTTTTTGTCTTTGATGGATTTGGTGAGCCAGCACAAGTGTGCGTGATGATAACAACCGTGGAATTGGTAGATGGTATTTGTCGTCTGGTCAAAACCGTCCACGGGATAGGGTCCGAATTTCGTTTCCTTACCCGTATTGAGTTTGTGTTGTATCTGACACCCGTGACTGTGATTGAGAAAGTTAATTCAATCGAACATGATAGTGTATCAATCACGCTTCTTGGGATGAAACCCGTCCTCCAGGTGTCGTCGGACGAATGGTCCGGTGGGCATGGGTTGATACATGCAGTAGAGATATTGCACATTGGCGTCGAATCCAAGAATGTTTTGACGGCTCTTTTCGGGATTTCCTCGGAGGAATGTCTTGTGTTTCTCGCGAAATCTATGAAAGATAATCGAGGGTCCTCCAATGATGTTTCGCTTGATGGTCTTGTAAAGATCGCTGTTGGCTTCGTCAAATAGGGAAAAACTGGTTCCGTCCTTACACCCGCATTCGAATAACATTTGACGAGCTAATCCCGGAACCGACACACTGGTTTTAAAGATGTCGATTCCCTTTTCGAAATAATAACCGCGTAATCGTTCTACCGCCATCACGAATGATTCGACGTCTAAATTGCTGTACCATTCCAGGAAGTCTTTGAACGTCCTCATACGTTGTTCGGCCCACACGCGTTGACAAAACTCGTACTCTTGGAATGAAATGTTAGTTTGTTTCAACGAGGAATAAAGCGACTCGTGTGGAGGTCAAGACTGGTTTTCTAGTTTCAAGACGTCGGCAAACCACTCGTAAGGGAAAAACCCTTTGGACACTGGTACATCGTAGGCTTTCAAGAAAGAATCGTATTTCGTCCCGGCGGGTAGGTATTGAGTAATGTCGAGAATCTTGAAGCGTTCGATACTCAGACAAGCGTATTGGTTATTTCTCTTGATTGTGAACACTTTTTGTCCGTCGTGCATGTCCAAGTGTTTGGGTATGTGTGTTTTCATCAGATAGTAGTTGTAGACAGTATGCGTCCAGTTCTTTCTTGAGTTCCTCTAGATGATCATGCATCTTTTTCCGTTCTTCCAACCATTCCTCGTCTTCCATCACGACGTCTAACTCTAGGGGTCCATCCACGTGTTGAATGTCGTTGTCCAAGGCTTCGAAAACGGCAGAAAACTTGTCGAGTGCCAACTGATAAGATTGATGACCGATTTGGGTCATGTAGTCCACCATTTGTCTGATCAACGAATCGACTTCGGAGTCTATGATGCATCGAGGTTTCGTGTAGTCTTCCACGTTGGAACAGATGGACACGGAAATGGGAAGATGTTGGTGGGTTCATTTTAGTTTATCGGACGATGGTTCTATGGACTTTGAAGGATGGCTTCGAAGTCGTACACCAGGAACCATTCGAAATGTCTGTCTTCCTCGGGTACCACGATACCGTGTTGTTTTAATTTATCGAATATCGTTTTTGGTGTCGAATAAAATCCACCCGGAAACCTGTATTTGGTCTGACCCTTGCAGATCTTTTGGTGGCGTTTCATGTTATCTGGTCGTGCAAAATGACGATCACAGGTAGCACACTAATATTTTTTGGTATAACGCGGCAGATTGTAGATGGACCTGGGTAGAGCCACGTCGTCGTCTCTTAGTTGATAAATGTTGACATTGACGTCGAAACATTTTTCGAAATTTGGTATGGGTTTCTAAACGATCTTGTAAATGTCCTCGATGAACGGCTAGACATCTGAAGACGCATAAGTGATCTTTATAGAGACGTTTACGTGAATCCTTGTCTAAGAACACGATGGAATGTGAATTCGTGATGTAGTCTGGAAGCTTGACTCCTCCGCGACCTAACGTACAGTCGAAATGATAGAGACAAAATCTCACGATGGTGATCAGGTACCTTCCATTGTGTGTTGGGTCTCTGTCTAAGAATGAAATCGGTGACGTTGAAGCGTTGTTTTCTGAGTTTAAGTCTGTTGAGATCCCGTCTTCTAGACAGTAAATGGGACGTTGAAATAAGGTCTCGTTGGAAAAAGGTTTGAAAGAGCGGTACTCGCCGGTTTCGGTATGTCTTAGTATCAATCCAAATTCAATATTGAGGCGAAAAGCGTATCGTTGTCGCTTGTAAATGTCTTCAGCTTTGGTCATCATTTGTGGAATGGTGAAGGCGTTGGTTAACAACAGATTATAAACAGAGTGGACGGATCCTTCTCGATCTCTCTAAAATGATGGCGGCGTTGGATTCGTAGGTGTATTTGAGTTTTGAATCGTGAGTTTCGCTCCACGGAGCACTATTCTCTTCCCAAGGAGGATTCTGTAGTCCCACACACTCTCCCGTCTGGAAATGATGGCGCATTCCGTGAAGGTAGAGCTGACGTCTGTCGTCGAAACTCTGTGTACATCGACGACATCGAAACTGTCGACTTGGTCCTGGTTGTGGTGAATTGGGTCTTGATGTGCAATTGTCTTGGTGCACCTGAAAGTGTCGTTTAACACTGAATGTGTTGGAACAGCTCGAACAGGAGAATGTCCCGTCCCGATGAATATTATCCACGTGATGATGTAAATCCCGAGTTTCATGTTTTTTTCACCTCCAAAATTTTTTTTCATTAACAATTATGTGCTTATCATTGATGTCACTGTCATAATTGTGTACAAGTCTTAAACTCTGCAGATTATATTTTTGACATTTTATTCCATTTTGCAAAATTATTAAAATTATAAAAATATTTAAGAAAAAAAAAAAAAAAACCTTTTTCATTAAATAAGACATGTAGCTACTTGTAAATAATTTGTTAAAGTTTTTGAGACAATTAGAACCACCTGTCATTTCGACATTTGCTGATTAATTACTATTTTTCAAAACTGTTTTAATTGCTTGAGCTGTGTTTTTTTTTAAATTATTTACTATTTAGATCTGACAAATGTTAATTAATAGAGCAATTCTTGGATGACAGCTATCAGTCGAGGTATAAAAACAATTAGAACAAGTCCCTGTGGGAATACGCCCTGGCTCGTCTATAGGAGCAGGGATACAATCTTTATCTACTATCTAACACCCTCATTCGTGACTACACTAATGCTCTGTGAATTTCTAAAAATTAAAGATACATTTATTGTTTCAACTTTCTGTACAATAATCTAAAGCCAACTGATGACTTTACATCTGCCCCAAAGGTACATGTGGACAGGATACCTTTGGTGCCCCTCTCCATTCTTGCAGAATAAAGATTTTGTTTGACAGATTGACAGAGATAATGAGATGGAAATGAATATTAATAGCTAAGTAAGTATGGAAAAATGTAGATAAACATCTAATGAAACGAAATATATATGTTTGATCGTTCTCAAACCCGATTTCATGACAACAATTTACAAAAAAGTGGCGCAACATTTTCACTGCGCAGAGTCGAAAGTTTTTACTATAGTGAAATCCGTAGCTATATGGTTCGCACCTATAAGTAAAACAGCATAATGACTTTAAAAGCTACGTATATCTGCATGGCATATGCTCCATATACCCTTATTATAATGTGCTGGTGAAAGACACGTTCTATAAGTAAAGTAAGTAAGTAAATTTTATTGAAATAAAGACCAAACAGTGATCTATCATCAATCAATGCAGAATTAAAAAATAAACAAGTCAATAAACAGACGATAACCAAATACAATGCCATACAAGGGTATATCGACAACAAAAACCCAATGATATCCCAGCTGGGGACAACTGACAGAGTTATCTATCGTTGAATAATATATTCTAATTTTTTAATAGTAAAATACATGTAGAAAAGAAATTTATCTAGTAATCTATCAGTTTTGCTTCATTGACTGATTTACTAGATACATATTACTTACACCTAATATAACCACTTTACATATATCTAAATCATGACTAGTTAATAAAAGCATAAACTTTTCCACATCTGATATAATTGTAAATGAAGGTACAATATCAGAAATATTTCTAAATAGAGTTACACGCTCATGAAGAAGTTTATCACAATACATGAGGAAATGAAATTCATCCTCCACATCCGTATGGCACAATTGACAAATCCTCTGTTCTACTGGTAATTTCAGATAACGACATTTTTCAATATTTAAATTACAATTACTTATACGAATTTTTATAAAATTTGAAAGACTTTTCTTATCAACGTCTGCATAAAGATATTGTTCTCTTTTAAAGTTTGCTTTAATTTTACGATATGTTCTCAACTTATTCCCCCCAATCACTATTATCACTGAACAGTAATTTGCGCCAAAAATAAAAATATCTGTTTTGAAGTTTATCAGTTACTGCAGACAAAGTTCTAAGCTTTGAAAAAGTTACTTGGTTATCCCATATGTGTCCAAAACCTATCACTTCCAAAAAAACACTTTTGAGGTTAATAAATAAGCCATCTCTGATTAGCAGGTTATCCTTGTATGAGTGAAATATCAAATTATTATCATTTACATTTAATATATGTAGCCAATATCCTACATTGGATTTGAGGGCATTCAGAGAAAGTGGATATAATCCCAGCTCTCCCAAAATAGCAATATTGGTTGCGGATTTATGAACATCAAGTACATATTTTGAATATTTAACCTGTATTCTATTAGTCACAAATGTTTTATAGTTAAATTCAAAATTAGTAATGTCTCTACCTTAAAGTAACTGAGGCAGAGACCATACTTCACTACAATATAATAGAATAGGCTTCACACAAGCTTCAAACAGTTTTATGTGTATAGGTATGTTACTTTTGGTAGAATACAGACTTTTACGTATGCAAAACATTGCGTTACAAGCTTTTCTTAGACAAATAATCTACATGAACATGAACAAAATTGATATGTCTCTCGGAAATTCTCGGACCTTTCCCTGAAATATTGTAATGTGATAGAGAAACTGTAACAAGAGACATTGATTATTACTTAACATCCATCGAACAGTATTTCATCTGTATAGAGATCGAGAACAAGTTACATAATATATAAGACCTACATAGAAATGAGCAAATGGATGGTTACGGGTCAAAGACTTTTTATTACCACTGGAAATATATGGATAGTTGAGTAGGGACGTAACCTTTAGTCTTTAGCTGGCGATGTAATACGCCTACTCATTTTGCGAAATTTACAAAGAGATGGCACTCTCCAAACGCGTTGCACGGTCTGGATTTGCATTTATGAATAGGCCTGACAAGTCCCATCGACGAGACGACGCCTCTATCCGCCAACCAAGGATGCACTGAGCACATCTGCGATTTTATTAGGGGAGTGGTGTCTGGATAGTACAACGACTTTGCCGGATAAACCATGAACGATGATGTATTAATTTCACCACTTACACCGGAAGAGATATGTATTACTACAACTGTTAAACAGAGACGTTCTATTATTTTGATAAGTGGACACTCTAGTAAAAATGATAGCGTCCCCAGAATACTTGATAGCAACATACACAACGTGTTTACTTCATATGTTATACCCGTTAATGTTATTTTTTCTTCAATATTTAATGATGTGTACATCAGTGAGTTAGTGATTGCTGTTTAACACCAATTCAGCAATTTTCCAGCTGTATAATAGCGACAACAAGATAATTTTTAATGAAATGATGATGAGACCCACTTTGTTCTAGATAAACACGTTGAGTTGGATTTGCATAGCGCTACCTCAATGAAACAACAGTCCGCGGGCGGGTAGACATGTCGCTCTACTCGGTAACATTATTCTTCTTCCTAGCCAACCAGTATTTGATCTTTCTCCTTAGTGCTGAGTGATTAGCGGAGAAGTAACATATACTAATTTTATAGTCTGTGTACTTCAAAGTGATTTTTACAGCAATGCTTTTGCTATGTTGAGCCAGTGACCTAATTGGGGTATATTGAGTATATGACAACTGATTTTAGAAGCAGCAATTACAATGGCATTGCTGGAGGTATTATTGATCGAATATCAATATAAATCCTTAATAATGATATTTTAAGTGAGTTTTTATTTTTTTTATTGTAAAAATATCCAACAATCTGTAATTTTCTGAAGGTACCATCAGGTAAGAATAAGATTCAGAAGGTGTCACACCAAGAAAGAACCCGGTAATATTATCATAGGTATGTTGTTTTCCAACTAAAATGTACATTTTATAGAAAAAATAAATAGAAAAAAGATGATTCCATAACTCGAAATTTTGGATTCGTCACTGATGAATTTTGCCATATATATAGCGATAAATAAAAAAATCCAACACGCTTACCACGTTTAGGTTCTCTTTTGCAGCTATTGTAGTTTTTATCCTGAAACATTCAAAGCAGTATGTTATTGTGACATAGTAAACAGGAGCACAATCTATTGATTAACAAATTCATATGCTAGTGTGACATAGTGGACAGAAACATACTCTAATGATTAACAAATCCATATGCTAGTGTGACATAGTGGCAAGGAACATAATCTAATGATAACAAATTCATATGTTAGTATGACATAGTAAAAACAGGAACATAAGCTAATGATAAGCATATCCATATGTTATTTTGACATAGAAAACATGGACATAATCTAATGATTTACAAATCCATATATTAGTGTGACATAGTGGAAAGCAACATAATCTCATGATTAAAAAATGAATACAAGTAGTATAATGGTACTATACTTCTGCGATTTCATTGGTCGAAAGAGTCACGTGACCACAATGACGTCACAAATATGCAAATGACTAATAACAAAACATTAAGAATATACACTTATGCAATCTGATTGGCTGACAAAATCACGTGACCAAACCTATCAATCACCTGTCATTAGTAAGCGATACAAATATGCAAATGAGTAATAACAAAACAATAAAAATGTCAAAAATGATT
>MJUT01014012.1:267305-279968 GCA_002080005.1 Gigantidas platifrons | reverse complement strand
CTCCGGAAGGGAATTCATATTCTGTTCCACTAGCGACATCTTAGTTTATCTTACGATCGGTCTGTTTGAACAGTTAGTTTTCATTGACAGAATAAATATACAATACACTAATATTGTTTTTATCCTGCAATTTAGGTTAGGTAGTGTTGTTTTTTTTTTTAATTTAGAAAAATAAATATTGCTCAAACCTTTCGTGGGCCCCAAAGTAAGTCTTGAAGCTGTATTCGTATATTATACAAAATATCGCCGAGCCTTTTCCCGCGTTTCGCGCCGAATACACATATTTACCTATATGCTTCGACAGAGCACATGTATTGTATTTATCTTGCAATTTTAAATCGTAAATAAACGTTTACTATAGGATTAAACACTGTTTTTTAGGAAATTATATATGTATAAACTCCGGCAGCTCACTCACTAACTGAACATAACCAAGATGACGTCATTGGCGTCATATGAAGACTTCCAGTTTGAAACGTAAAGATTAGACGTTATTTGGCTTCGTGTACGCTTCAAGTTTGATACAATTTAACTAAAATAAGTTTTCAAGGTAAGCTTTTTAATTACTTTTGTGTGTATTGTTGTAAATATGACATGTAGGATTTCACATTTTCAAGATGGCAGATCTGTATGTTCTATTTATAACCTGTGGCGTGTCTTGAAGCTGTATTTGTATATTATACAAAATACAGCACACCTGTATTCGACACATGTTATTTGCTTAGTAGAGTGCTCATTGCAGGATAATGTTTGTGATTTATTGTCATTTACTGCGTGAAATCTCTATCTTCTATGTAGAGCACGAGCCGCTATACGAGTACCGGTTTAACGCGTGGACCACGAGAGACTATTACTTATATTGCTTGAAATGGTTTGAATGCCATTTGTTTGATTTAATCTGACAGGTTTAATTTGTTTGACATTGCAGTAGAAACACAATATGCATGCCTTGTTTCTGTAGCCACAAGTTATTTGCACGTGGCCGAGGACTGGTCAGGAATGCTCTTTAGATCTTGCATTTCTGTTTGTTCCTAGGTCTCATTCAAATACAAGTCATAATCAATATATGTATAACTATATTCTATATCGAAATGCACATTATTTTTATAACTTCTAATGTAACCAGTGCATATCACCACTAAAGATGTAAGGTCGAATCCATCTCATAGTGAGGTGTACTCGATACAACTTTGTGATAAAGTTTGTCAGTGACTTGCGGCAAGTCGGCGGATTCTCCGGCTATCTCGGTTTCATCCTCCAATAAAAAATTAACTGCCACAATATACATGTACATGTAACTGAAATATTGATGAAAGTAGCGTTAAGCACCATAACCCTAACCCTACCCCTTCCTTATCTCCAACTCTAACGCTGTTGAATGCACTCACCAGTAAATTCACTGGATGTGAGTTAGGCCCTATTTGTTATAGTTCAATATGTAGCTTTTGTATACTACAATTTCGATCGTGATTTTTGACCTTTAAAGATAGAGCATTTCAAAGCACAATTGCAAATAAAAACGTATATATTTAATATTAGCGCTCACGATACTTGTCTGAAATAGCATTCATCAGGTACGCTCTAAAGCAAAAGATTTGAAAGCCAAATGACGTTGTAATCTTTCGATCCAGATTACATCGTATCAAACACAACTTTTTTCACGTCGGCCTATCGACGTATCTCAGCTACATTTACGTAATATTCGCTAAGTACATTTTAAGACAAAAATTAAAGACAAATGCGATCGATTCCAAGACACAAGGTTAGAGATTTATTTGAATGTATGAAATATTAGTCCCGTTACTATCTTTCTCTAGATTTTACATAAATGACAAAAGAAATACATTCATCGCAATAATCGGTATGTGACCTTTTTGTATTCGTCAATTTAACTTATTCTGTTATGTCTCGCGGGAGTTTGTTTCCACATTGATGTAATCTCACGAGACTTGGAAAATATATAGCTGTAGAAAAGAGATCTTGTTATCGTACATTATGGATAAAGCAGTTTTCCTTTAATGGATTTCTGTATATGTTGTTGGTAATTGGAAATGAAAAGAATGAAATACAACTAAGATGTTTTTAAATACAGAGTTAGAACTGTGGTGTTTAGCACCACTTTCAATAATATTTCAGTTACATCGTTGTGGTCATTTTTATTATTGGAGGAATTCGGAGTATTTGGTGGAAACCACTGACAAACTTTATCACATAGTGTTGCATCGAATACTCCTTGCCATAAGCGGGATTCAAACTCATACCTTTAATTATGATTGGCACTGATTTAACAGGTAAATGCAACTGCCATGCGATCACGACGTCCCCAATCCTATTTGAATACATAAACTATTTTCATATAACATGCATATGTGATATGCTTGATATAAATAATGGTATTTTTGTATTTAGTTTTTTAATGTCACAATCGGCTACTGATATACACCGTCACTAATAGTTATATTTCCGCCCTCAGTGAATGTACTCGATAGAACATTATATGATAAATCAATCAAGTGATCCATTGGGACTTGTTAACTATCCACGTGTGTTGTCTATCCATGTATGAACACAATCAAGAAGAGATTGAACATACCAAAGGCCAATGAAATTCCGTAAATCGAAGAAGGAGAGACAGCATAATACCCAAAAGAAAAAGGACAAACAACGATATACAAAACGCTACACACAAAACTGAAGCTCGAGCAACACGATCCCCACTAAAAAAGACGGGATGAACTCAGGTGCTCCGGAAGGAAGAGAAATTCTTGCTCCACTTGTGACACCCGTCGTGTTACACAAAGGGTGACATGTTATTTTTACGCCCTTTTGCCTCAAGCGTTGTTAAGACCTAATGATATGTATTGTCACAACATTCAAATTTCCCGCTGTATATTGTTTTTTTTTTAATCTCACTGTTCTTTTCTCTATTATGATTTTTCAGCCCCGAGATCCGAACTACCTTTATTGTTTGTGGTGAACTACTTTTAATTTCTTCACAATGGAATTGTGCAAAAATCTAATGGAAACCATTATATCTTGAGAAAAGAACAATACCTTTGGAGTTGAACAATGCAGGTCAACAAGTCTCTATGGTTCTCAGTTTGTGAAATTTTGGAATATTGGTAATTTTTCGGCGGGTAAATCGTATTCTTCCACCAAGAAAACTAAATTCATTAATATGACTGAAATAATGTTGAAAGTAGTTTGTAATGCTTATAAATCTATCTATAGTTCAATACGACACGAGACTATTATACATGATCATTTTGTATATAATACCAACTTGCAGGGTTTTTATCATTTGTTTGTATATGTATTGCCGTTAGAGATCCACTTATCATGTCAAGGGGGGGGGGCTCATTAACCAGTTTAACCCCGCCACATTTTTGTGCCTGTCACAAGCCAAAACCTGCATGTCCACGTCATATCTCGTGGTCTTAATTCGTGTTCAGTGAATTAAGATGAGGCGCGATTGTTTGCTTTGTTGATATCGGTGGAATTGTTGACAATCTCCGCTTAAACTCTTTTTATAGTTATTTCAGCGGCTAACAGGATTCATAATAACAAATTGAAGAAGTTCTCGACTAGGTGCTACAAGGTAGCTCACCGACATTTTGAGGATTCCAGAAGCAGACAGTCTTTCCTCTCAAAGATATTGATAGCAGAGTGTAATTGATATGATTCAGACAATTACGGCTTCTACAAGTTATATCTATTTACAATCGTTGAATGCGATCGAAGCCTTAGATGCAATATGTGACGAGAAGTCTATTTAGAGCCTACGATATTAACGAAAGTATGTTTCTATGGGTTTTTTCAAGGCTACGTCAGTATATAGAGATGCAGCTACACATATAAGTAAACGGTAATTAGCTTGACGTCAGATTGTCCTATGAATAACAAAATCAGAATCAGTCCGTTCATAACGAAAATATCTATTAGTAAAAACAAAGGAAAAATGTAAAAGAAAAGTACAGGTAAAACACTACTACACGTGAAAAGTTATCTCTATCTTACAGATACGAGGTATCAGAAAGATTGCTTATTACCGGCAAAATAAGATAACAAATACATTTGTACTGACATCAATGTGCCGGTCATCACTACATGTTATGTAAAGCAAAAACCAATGTCGGACTTTTAATCCAGACATTTGGTACCTTAATTGACAGTTTAAAACAAGTTTAAAATTTGTCCGAGTGAAAATCAAATGAAGAGTCTGTACAAAGCCAGGAAAATGATCGGCCATGTACTTAGCACAACTATTAGATCTCTGAAAAAGAAAAAAAAAACCTTAAAATCCTGTTAGTTTTTTTTTTAAGAATCTTGTAATCTAAATGAAAAAAAAACACAAATGAAACAATTACATAGTTAGAAGATATGAATGTGGTAATAGGGAACCGTAAATGAAAACAGGACAATGAACAAACGAAAAAAAAAACGACAAAAGGACAAATAATGATCTGCAAAATATTACACAGACAACTATAGCTTGAGCAACTCGAATGTCACTAAACACATGTGGTGAACGCAGAAGATCCGGGAGGGTAATCAGTCCATGCTCCAATAGTGGCACCCATCGTTGTCATGTTACTCAAGTTACACACCCCATGGTCATCCATGAATGAGTATTATTATTACTCCAAATGGAACATAGTCCTTGTCATTTTTGGCACATATATTCCGTAAAGGTGACTTGTTGGTGACCATAAAATTCCGGGAAGTGATGATTTCAACTTAACCATTAGGAACGCTTGATTCAGTAGCTTCCTTGTCAGCAGTAACCATCTGTCATGAGTGCATGTTATAGGTAAGTCAATGTACCGATATCAAAATCGAGGTTTTATATTTTGTAATCGACCAAGGTCACCTATGCCCGAGGGATGACCTTATATTAATAATTACATGATGTAGGGTCTGTAAATTTCGATTAAAAATATATCTAATAAACCATGTCAGTGCCGAAACACTGACTACTGAGCGGATGATACCTTCGGGGACTAATAGTCCACCAGCAGAGGTATCTACCTAGTGATAACAATACAATCGTAGACCGGTTTCATGCGATTAAAGTACCAACTGAATAGTTTCCTTAGATAAAATACCAAACTTAAACGTTCCTTAGATGCAGTCTCAATTGAACATTCAACATTATTTTAGCTACATGTATATCGTGTCGGCAAGTTTGATTGATTTCAAGGACCGTGTACACGGAGAAAACAACTGAAAAACCACAGGTGACTGACAAATTTTATCACATAAATTTGTACTTCTCGCCATAGGACGAATGAAAATTGCTATTTCTCATGATGAAAATAATTTATGGATCTGATTTATATGTAGTGATAAGCTTGTTGATATTAATATATATCATATTGACTGACATCGGCAAGTAATAAATTTGTTGTCACAAGGCTTATATCATATGGTATTGTAATGAGTGAAAATGTAAAGAAAAATAAAATTATATAAGTAAAAATATTTATCTCACAGTATATAAGGTATTTTAGAAGCATTATGCCGGTATACATGTTTGGGGCCGTCATTGTCGTGATCGTATGTATGGTAGTTGGATTTACAATCATGGCCTAGCACCACTGAAGTTGTGAGTTTGAATCTCGTTCATGGCGAGGTCTACTCAATACAACATTATGTGATGAAGTTGACTTGCAGCAGATCGGTGGTTTTCTCCGGGTACTGCGGTTTCCTCCACCAATAAAACTGACCGCTACCATACAACTGACACATTTTTGTAAGTGGCCTTAATCACCATGCCATAACTCGTTAAACACCATAACCCTAACCCCTTTATACATTTCATTCCACTTTCCGGTGTGACTTTCCTGTGTTTGTGTTGTTCGAGCTTTTGTTTTGTGTAATGCAGTCGGCCCGCCGTCGTCGTCCAGCTTTAATATGTTCTCTGCCTATAATAAGGAAATGGTTTAAATAATTCAGGACATTTTTTTTTCAACTTTCGTGTAGAAAAAGGCAATCAGATAACCATTTAATACCAAAATACAGGTTTACCAACATCACCGCACCTTTAATTCTAAAACTACAATTAAGGAAACAAATTCCACAATCTATGTGCACGGTTATTGCTTTAGACCCAAAATGTACCTTTGCCATAATTTCAGTTCGCACTTGGTTAATCTGAGTACACTTTACCCGATATTTAGTTTTCTGTGTAAAATGTTGCATATCCTTGTTTGTCCTTCTTCTGGCCATTGTGATGTCTGTCATTCGAATTACGCTTCTGATTACATCTTTGGCATCGTCTAACTGTTCTTACTTAATGCGAATGAGATATAACTAATACACGCCCAAAATGATTCATTGCACTCCATTCTATTAATTGCAACGCGAGGTTAATCATAGTGGAATCGTGAAATTCCACATGAGGATAAAACCTCTGACTCCACTCACCCTTTTTTCCGATAGATATCGGTTTGTAGAATCTATTTCCAAGTCTTAGATTAAACAAATGTTTTAACAAGTAGGCGTGATCTATTTCTTATACTAAAAGTAGAGATTGATTCGTTACATTTCTTTTCTTTAGTGTCTCATTCAAAAAGTGGTCAAGTGGATGTTTAAGCTATTTTTAGAAAAGGTGTGCTAATTGAATAGGATATTATAAAGATCTTATCTACAGCTTTAAAGGATGATTCTTATGAATAATGGTTGCTCATTAAAACCAGACGTTATCTGTTTGCAGAGAGCTCTTGTAAGAACGATTCAAGGAGACTGGTATTGTTTGTGATATTTGTATTGCTGCCCAGATTTGTTATAATTAATTTTTGTGTTAATTTATTCATATTTTTCTTTATTTCACACCTCAAAGATATTCAATATTTCATTTCAAATCATACTGTAAGACGAATTTTATTTTGTATTTTAGACAGTATGTTTAAAAAAAACGAAAAAAAAAACAAACAAACAAACACAAACTAAAAATAAATTACTAAGCAAAACATAGGGCCGTAACAGGATAGCATAAATCGGTCATGGTTACCTCTGTCTTAAGGAGGAGAATCTTGGTTTTAATAAAACAAAATAAATATTAATAATAATTACATGATTTATGAATTGATAGTTTCGATAAAGAATTTATTTAATAAGCCAAGTCAGTGCCAAAGCACTGACTATCGGGAGGATGATACCCTGGTGGACTTTCACCAGCAGAGGTATCAACCTAGTAATGATAATATCCTGAGATTTAATACCATTATCTCAGCTAAATATATATTGTGTCTGTAAGTTTAATTGATACAGGGAACCAGTCTCTACACGGAAAAAAAACATATCGAGCAACCGCAATAAAAACGAAGATATCAAATTTAGTGCGCACTATGCCTTTCTGAAATAACCTTCATTACGCATGCTCGAAATATTGGAAAGCCAAATAATTATAAAAGTGTTTGTGACCAATAAAACCAAACGTCCTAAACAGAATAGCCAAAACTATGGTCACCTATGCCTGAGAGGGATAACCTTAGTTTTATTAATAAACCTTGTCAGTGCCGAAATACTGGGCGATACCCTCGCATGTCACTGACAAATTGTACACATAAATTGGTACACCTCGCCACAGGACGAATCAAAATTGTTTTCTCATAATGAAAATGATTTATGTGTAGTGATTTCCATGTTGATATTGGTATATGTCTTAATGACTGATACTGGTAAGTAATAAATTTATTGTCACAAGACTAATATCAAATGATATGGTAATGAGTGAAAAGGAAAGACAAATAATTTTAAGTCTTGGGAGAAATAAAACCAAAGGGCCTAAATAAGATAGCCTAAATAGGCTAACTCCTGAGTTGAAAGTGACGTTAAACAGCATAATCATAACTTCCTACAAAATGAGAATGCGATATAATTAACCCATGCCCCAAAAAGGTATTTTATTTATTGCTGATCTTTCTATGAATTGCAACGTGAGTTTAATCAAGATTGAATCGATATCTCGATATCAGAATACAATTTTTTCCGCCCACTATCCCCTTCCCCCTATACATCCACCCCATTTTCCAATAGATATAGGTTTGTAGAATCCGGATACAAGCTTTAGCTTAATAAATTATTTTGAAACATCTGTCGGCATTCACCCCCATTTTTTCAAACAGAAATCGGTTTGTAGAATCCGGATCCAAGCTTTAGTTTAAAAAAAGGTTTTAAGAAGTGGCGTGATCTATTTCTTATATTAAAGGCAGATGCATTTCTTTCCTTTAGTATCTCATTCAAAAAGTGGTCAAGTGGATGTTTAATCTATTTTTAGAAAAAAAAAGTGTGTTAATTGAACAGGATAGTGTAAAGATCTTATCTATAGCTTAAAAGGATGAATCTTGTGAATAATGGTTGCTCATTAAAACCAGACGTTATCGGTTTGAAGAGATGTCTTGTAAGAACGATACAAGGAGACTGTGATATTTGCATTGCTATCTAGATGCGTTATTATTATTTTTTAAAGGGGCATTAGCTACGATTTTGACCCCAAAAAAATTTATGTTTTGGAAATTGGTAAATAGCTTTAAAACGATGAAATAAAGATAAATATTTCACATTAAACAGCTTATCGAGCCACTTTCCGCATTTTGAGAACGAAAATTACCATCGATTACTTATTTGCTTGCAAGCAAATAATTTGACCTCCCTTTTTCCGTATGCAATTGACCTTACTAGTGACAGGTAAAAACGAATAATTTGTATTTTGTCGCTTATTAACTGCCAACTTGCATGGTTCTTTGTCCGTAATTAACACCGACTAAAAGCAGATTCACAAAAAAATAAGAAATAAGTGCATTGTTGTACTGATTTAATGACGCTTCGACAAACTCCGTAAACAATGTCGATAATTAATAAGATGACGTCCATTTCTTGATCGATCTCAAAACACGAGCAGTTGCATGTTTTTCCCCGATGCGCGTACATTTCATAACATTTATAAGTTACAGAAACACGTTTTGTTAAGGCATCAATCATATCTGATAGTTTTTAAGGGTAACAAAAACTTACGATTTGACAGATTTAAATGTTATATGAAAAAAACGTAGATATCTAATTTATTGCACACGACGCGTGTCTGGAATAATCTTCATTATGTACGTTTACAGTCAAAGCTTGGAAATACAAATAATTGGAATCCCTTTGAGAGCAAACAAAATATATATAAAAGAATACCTCTGAGAGAAAAACAAACAAAAAAACCTAACAAACATAAAAAAAAAAAAAAACTGAAAAAAAAATACAAAAACAAAAACAAAGGGACTACCAGTGTACCACTGTTAAGATTACTTAGTCTCGAGGGACATGAATGTTAGCATATTCATATTTTTCTTTATTTCACAACTCAAACATATTCAATATTTCATTTCAAATCATACTGTAAGACGATCTTTATTTTGTGTTTTATGTTGCAATTTATTTGTTTCCTACAACATATCCTTTGACAATCGTTAAACATTCTTACCGTTTTAATGAGACTACGGTTAGATGTGGGATCATAATAATGGATTAATACAAGAACAATCTATGAATTATAAGATGTAAAAAAATATTATGTTCGTAATGAAAAATAATAAAATAAGGACGCAATGGCGTTTTACAAATCACAAAATGTATTTCTATATTGCTCTTGGATCCTCTTGAGATATAATAAACCTCGTAGACTATGATTATGTCGGGGGAAAGACTCTTCTATAATAGTCTGTCGTTCTTCACATGAAACCACGTCTTTGTTTTCATACGCAACGATTTAAAGCCCGATGAAGTATAAACTGTTCCTTTAGAAACATTTAGTAAATTAGTAATACTCTCCTCAAATCATTAACCCAACCGCGAAAACCGTTGCATAGAAATAAATAAATGTTAGAGAGGGGCAATCGAGAATGAGAAAGGACAATCCAAAGGAACTGGCAACATAACATACACAAACCATAAGACGAAGAAAACAAACCTCAAATCACAACACACACGGACCCAAAAAACCGGGGTGAGCCCAGGTGCCCGCGAAGGGCAAACAGTTCCTGCCGCTTATAAGACACCCCTACTTACTAACTGATGGTCACCATCATGAATATGTTGATTGCTACCCAATGTGCGTTTCAGTAATATCTCAGTTTTATCAGTTCACACTTTCATTCTCTCTTTGTATCCCTTTCTGCTCATTTCCAGAATTTACTACACTTTCTCAATTATCGCGAGTAACATGACGGGTGCCACATGTGTAGAAGGAACTGCTTACTATTCAAGTGCATCCGAGCTCAACTCGGTTTTTGTGGCCTCCAAATTCCTCATCCTATGTTGTCTTCTGCCTGATCATGTTGATTACTGTTGTCTGTTCTCTCTTTTCTGGTTTCGCTGGTCACATGCTTGAATTTCTATATCAATGTACGTTTTTTATCATGTGTTGATAAATTTGATCTGACTATGGCAGCGTTACTTACAATTTCATAGTGTGGTCATTATACACGATGACCGTGTCCTGTCTGGAACCTGAATTGACGATCATCTCACTTCAGTTTTTATGTGCGTGTCGTATTATTTGTTGTTGTTTTGTTTTTTGAGTACAATTATAATAAGAAGAGAGCAGAATCCGTAAATCGAAGAAAGACAAACACCACAATGACCTAGAAAAACACGGACAAACGGACAAACAACGATCTACAAAACACTACAAAAAAAAACTAAATATCCAGCAATACAAACTCCACTAAAAACCCGTAGGTAAACTCATGTGCTCCTAAGAGAAAGCAGTCCATGTGACACTATTGGCACCCGTAATGTTACTCTAGTTACAAACCCGGTGATTAGTCATGAATGAGGAAATAACCGGAAAGTGAGTACAAGTGAAACATATCCGTGGTCGTTTGTGACACAGATATTCCGTAGCTATTAACCAAGTCATGGAGGCGACCGTAAAACGCTGAAGTGATGACTTCAACTTAACCATTTGGAATTATAGCTTATAATTATATTTAAGATGTAGCAGGTTTTTGATGAAATGAAATAAGTTACCTATGAAGACCTTGTGGTAACGTTTGAATGAAAACAAGAATTTTATTATAATTCTTTTTTTGTTATTTTATTTTTGAGTTCTATTCCACTGGATTCGATTTGTAAGTGAGCAAATGTTGATGATGATGGCTTTTTTTGTACTAGATCAACATGTTGGAGCTGAAAGAACAGTCCATATCCCTACTTCAGGGTTCCTCTTAGCTAAGTTGAAGTCATCACTTCGAAAGTTTTACGGTCGCCACTGACTTGGTTGACCGCTATCGAATATCTGTGTCACAAATGACCACGGATATGTTCCACTTGCCGTTAAAAATTCCAGGTCCTTTGCTCATTCACGACTTATCACAGAGTTTGTAACTAGATTAACACTACTGCTATAGGAGCAGGAACTACTTTCCCTTCCGGAGCACCTGAGTTCACCTCCGATTTTTATTGGGGTTCGTGTTACTCGATCTTTAGTTTTATATGTATGTTTTGTTGTTTGTCCTTTTGTGCTTTTTCTTTGACCATTGTGTTGTCTGTTCTTCTTCGATATACGGATTCTGATTACCCCTTTGGTATCTTCAAACTCTTCTCAGACCCAGCCAGGCTTCCCTCTTACCCCTTAATTATTATTTTGTGCTTAGCGGAGAAGCAACAAATACTAATTTTATTGCTTTATATTTTACCCGAACTCACGATCTACCACACACTAGGTATTTTGGTACTGTTATTAGATCGTCTCAGAGGTCACATTTGAACCAACCAATGAAATGAAAAAGTGGGGATTAGGAGCTTCTAAATTTTAATGAAAGAGTATCCGATAAATAATGGCGTACATGTTATGCAGTGAGATCATTTGTTTTCTTTGTTCACATTCCAGAAATCACATAAGAAGCAGTGAGATCACGTGATTTAGTAAAATTCAACAAACATCTAATAATTTCAGAATAATTATTGAAATAGCTGATTTTTTGTTTATACTTTATTAATTAATTTTCATTATCTTATTATATATACAGTCGCTGATCTGTTCATAGAACATAGTATTTCACATCTGGTGGGGATGTGACATTCCATGGTATGTGTATGGCTAGGATTTGCTTAGATGCCTGAAGATGTAATAAAAAAAAATACATGCAATTGATACAAAACAAATTTAAGTTAATGATGTATGTATTTAACTAAGGACTATTTCTTTAAATAAATAATAAATAAAGAAGATTCCGATCCAATTATATATTTGTTTTTGTTCCATTCTGTCGAAATTTTGTATCTGCAGGAACGGTCCATAGATTCACCCAAAAACACCTCAAAACACCCAAAAACACCCCTAAATACATTAAAAAAAAAACACCCCAAAATACATAACAACCAAATACACATCATAAATAAAACGACAATATGAAATCAGCTGACAGATGAAAATTTAAGCATTTGTGTGGACATTTGTTTTAGTTCTAGAAAAGAGAAAGGTAAATTGAAGAGTTATTTCAAGTACGACAACTCCTTCCTTCAGCCATATATACTAATAGACCAAAAATATCTTTGAAAAAGAATAATTTAAAAAATATTTAAAAGAACAATCAATAAAAATTATTTTAAAAAATCAAATCATTTATCATCGGCCATTTATTATACTAATTGGTTATACTGTTGTTAGCA